>JARQZK010004511.1:0-35000 GCA_030704885.1 Cynegetis impunctata | reverse complement strand
TATATATATATATATCAACTTATTTCACAGCTACTATAATGTATCCTAATATATATATAAATATATATATATATATATATATATATATATATATATATATATATATATATGTCTTTCAAGAAGAAGAACAAAAATACAAAGAAATATATCAGCTGTTACGAAACCCTCGATGTTCAATGAAAATAATGGTAAAGATTTCACAATCCGTTGTATTTTGCCATTATAATTAATTCGTATATTGTGTATTGTATTGTGCACTATCAATACTGAAGTCGTAAAATAGCTAGCAGCGAGGTGAAGAAGTAAATCGCGGCCATAATTATTGTAGTATCTATGGGAACTGCGGATGCCCTTATGCGGAGAAACGCGGCGAAGTTGGTTCTCTAGTAGACGGCATGGCTCTTACAATAGACTCACTAAATCAGAAAGGGAATAGCATAATTATCGAGAAGAACTTCGTGTGATTAAAGAGAACAAAAGGATAGTGAAATATAATTTATTCTAGGAATAAATATTGTAGTGAGCTTCATTTCCGTCCAACCATATATATATATATATATATATATATATATATATATATTATATATATATAATATAATATATATATATATATATATATATATATATATATAGTATATATATATATATAGGTATATATATGCAGATTTTACATTCATCACCTAAAATCACTCAATACCCGAATATCCTAAGTAGAAATAGTTTAGTCATAGCTCCGTCAGGAATACTAGAATTAACTACGAAATTCACTAAAGTTATTAGGAGAAGTGACTAGAAATTGAGGAAAATTTTCTCTATTTTGGCAGGTACTTCTTCCAATCTAAAAATATGTTCAAGATTTTTTGACTTCGGTAGACAATATGATTGATGGTAGACATGTAATTGAATTAGTCATGAACATATTTTTTTTTCTGCACTCAAAGAGCTTAATTTAAGTCACTAAATGCTCTATAGTTCTAACTAATTATGGTTAGTTACAAGCAGTGCTAACTGATTTCATGAAATCAACAATCACAACAAAAAATTATTTAAAACAGACAGGTTTGTTTATTTAGAATTTGAAAACAAAAGGGCATTCACAACACTTAACTTCTTATATTTCAGATGGAAATATTCATTCAGTCAACATAGAACATAACAATTTTGTTGAATTATTAGAATACAAAACGATATGGACAAAAAAATTGATATTCAAAAAATATTTATAAAGATTATTTAAATTTTTTTCCTCAAGGCAAGCTTTTGCTTCGAGATGAAAAGCATTACTTTTTTTGGTAACAACTCTTCTTGGAAATACAACGTGCGAAGCTGGTTCTAACGAAGCATGCCTGGCTGCCGTTCTCAAACACGTATTTGTATCTAAAAATTCTTCCGGTTCCCGAAACTTCCTCTAACAAACTTCAAATTCTTATAAAGAAATTAATTTTTTGTAAACATGTGTGAGCCCTGAACATTCCAGTTGAAATGTAATTTCAACTGATTACTTAGTGTTCTTCCCGGACATACTAAAATCTCCAGTAGTTTGTATCACACCAAATGAGCTGAAATTTTGACTGGGATTGTTTTCGTTGCAAAACGAAACTATAAAAATTTGGTTGAATTTTTCTAACCGCCGCCATTTTTACGTAGATATTTCTTGTTTTCTCATGGTTTTTGAAAAATATCTGCTTCTGCAGATTGTGTTGGAGGGTTAACCTTTGATACGTACATTGAGCTTATGTTGACTTAAAGTCCTTTTTTGGATTCAACTCATTTTCTCAACCGCGCTGCTTTTCGTGGTAAGGATTCCGTTCAAATTGCCTTTTGATCTGTACGCGATGCACTTCGAGAATATTTTTTTACGATAGAGGGTTGAAGAAGGTATGTCAATTGAGTTGAAGCTGTGGTGCGTTTCTTCGTTGGTTTCAACTTTTTTCTCAACCACGATGCACTTTTAGAATTGTTTTTTAGTAAAATAAATTATCTTCTTTTTATCTCGGCTTGCGATAAGCGTGATTTTTCAAAATATAATTCAAACCGTTGGAGAAACGACGAGAAATATTTCGCGCGAAAAATACTACCTTAGTAATGGAGTTCTGGTGCTCACTAGTTTTTTTTTATAGTGTAGGTAATCATTTTCGGAAAAACTACTGGCGCTTCAAAAAATAAGCATTCGTTTACCGCACAGAAAATCATGAATAAAACATTTACATATCTTGATTTTGATATATATCTCTCAAATCAGATTTCTACTGATTTGTTGTCATTTATCAATTTGAATAAAGTATAAACATTAAAATAAAACACAGTTGGCTTATGTTTCACTAATAAAAAAAATATTTAGATACTATATTTAGCAGTAGAGAATAGTCGACTTGTTTCGAGTTATGAACTCATTATCAAGACTGACTACAGGAGAGTATTACATCCTATTTTATAAGACAGACAAAAGCAGAGGTGATACCTGAAAATCAATTTGTTCGTTTACAAGGGGTAATTGACTATTATGGGCGGAATTTATTTCCAGAATTTCAAGAAGGCCAAGGCGCTTTCCTTTGTTACCTGAATGTAATGGGTCAATTGGGTTTTGTTCAAGTTCAGGAAATTATTAAATTTTATACAATCTTCGGAGAAGCCAGTGGTATTTTTATTTTGTAAAATTGACCATTTATGTTCTTCAACACGAATGTTTATAAGGTAGGTGAAGGGAATATGCTCATGTTGGTAATATGCCCACTTGCCTTATACTTCTATTGGTTTGAAATAATTCCGCAAGGTGACTGAAACGTCAGTTGTTACTTCATTTCCATCAATAATAAGCAATTCCACGTGTAGTTGCATTCAAACCGTCGTTAGATGCTAGTGATTTGTGTTCGGCAGACATAATTAAATAAAAAGTTGTGAATTTAATTCGCTTGGGACTGTGGTGAGGGGTAATATTTATATGAAGGTAAATACATGAGTAGAAAGCTTATATTTTTGTGTTCAATATGATATATATTTTTTTTGAATAGTTTGATATTATGTCGAAAAAAGTAAATATTGTTCAAGTGACTTGTAGGTAATATGCCCATATCCAGGTGAAGTGAATATGCCCCCTGGTCATATTACTTGCAGTAGAGAGTTTTTCATGTTTCGGAGTAATTCATATTTTTATCGATTTCAGATGTCACCTTATCAATCTAGAGGACAAAGATCTCAATGGCCGGAAGAAAACCTTCAGTGAGCATTAAATGCCATTGCAAATGGGCAGTCCAAGAACTCAGCATCGAAGGATTTTCACATATCTAGAAGAAATGCTAGAGACATCTTACAAAGACCAAGAAAAAACAAGAAACAGAAGAAAGGCTAACAGTAACGCAGTGATAGTAACAGAAGATATTTTCGAAGAAAAAAGTTTAATAAAGAAACTATGTCAAAAACATACAATAGCCAATTCAAAAGTAGTAGAAAAGATATTTATAAAAAAAAAGATGGTAACTGAAAAAATAACGTCAAAAAATACTACAGCAAATCCAAACCACAATAAGGAATCTTGGTATTGTAAAGTCTGTCAAGAAGATGAAGAGAAAGATATGAGACTATGCTCGACCTGTGCCACATATGTCCCTACATGTGGTATATGTTGTACGTACCAAAAATGACAAATTGGTTTTTGTCTGCCCGGAATCTGAATAAACATCGTCTTATTTCTTTTTGTATTTATAGACAGTTAGTGTTATTTTTTCAGAGCAAAGCTTTTAATTTTTATTATTTTAAAGTTAAATTTGAAAGATTTTGTTTTTTTTTGTGTTTTCAAATACTTATGAATAAACGCATCAAAATAGTTCATGATTTTCACTTTTTATTTCAAGATTTTAAAGTAAAATTATTATGATTCTTTTACTTTATAGGGCTACGCATATTACCAGCTTTCCCATGGGCGTTTTACCAACATGGGCTGTTAATATGCCCAGATGCGAAAATTTAAATAAACAATTATACAAAATATACAAAGTCATATTTTGTTCTATCTATCAGTTTGAATTAACACATGGGCATGAAGGAAGGACTCTCACACAAACGGAAATTAATAACTTTTTTATTTAATTTTTTATTTAGCTTTCTTTTTAACATGGGTATATTCCCTTCGCGTACCTTATTCCTTCCTGTTTGTCCAATATATAGAAAGCAGGACATTCGTCGCAAAATATTTTGTAAACACCACTAATTCTCCGATGTTAGGTTTTTCTTTATTATTGACCAAGAATGACTTCAAGTTTCTTTTATTTGTACAAATCGTTATTTTTCGATAGTCTGTTACCACTTTTGCTACTCAAATTAGGCACATAATTTATTGGGAAGTATTTTTGTTCTTCATTAATAGTTTGCGTGGGGTATATTAAATGCAACAGATACTTTATTCGTTTTTTCCCAATGAGCTTATCGATAAGACTTTCATTGTAACCGTTATTGGTGGCTAATAATTAAATTGTATTAACTTCGGTTTGAAAATTTGTTTCCGATAATGAAATTTACGAATGAAAAGCACTGACTTTTATTTTAATGTGTTGGTTACTGTGACTTAAAGTATCTGTGAAGGTTGGTTTTCTATGAATGTTGAAAGTAAGAGAATTCAAATTCCTAGCAATCTGAACGTCTCAGAAATTCAAGGTAGGTACAGTTTTCGTTTTCTACTTCTTTTGTCGTGGCGAAAAGTCAACTTTTTAATAAAATCGAGTTTTTTGGGTTTCAACAAGCCTGTTATTGCTAATAATTATCAAGAAATTAGAAATAGTTCACAGGCAACAACAATTCGAATAAATATATATATATATATATATATATATATATATATATATATATATATATATATATATATATATATATATATATATATATATATATATATATTCCGGTACATATTGGCATCTCCAGCGGCTACCATCAAGTCAAATGAGCAGTAATTTGGTACCTAGGACTGTTGTCGTTGCAGAGCAAAACTATTAAAATTTTGTTAAATTTTTCTGCTGCATTTTCACATATATATTACTTTTTTCTTGGTTTTTTTAAAGTTGCCGAACTTCCCAGCTTTTGCAGATTGAGTTAGAGGGTTGAACTTTGGTACGTACATTGAGTTTATATTGACTTGAAGTCCATTTTTAGTTTCAATTCTTTTTCTCAACCCCGCTGCATTTAGTGGTAACTATTCCGTTCGAAATGCGTTTCGATCATTATGCGATGCATTTCGCGACTATTTATTGCGGTACTTTATGGTGTTGTCGTTTAATCTCATACAAAAAATATTTTTAATAGTAATCTATAGTTGTACAAAGCAAAATCTTTCATTTGACTGTTGAAAAATGTTGATAAGTAGAACCAAAGTTACGGCCGTTTTACGGTGAGTAGCGCAAATTCCAATTTTGACCCATTTACCATTTACATACCTAGGTATTTATTTTTCAGCATTTCAAATCACTGTAACTTCAGACTTGTGTCTATAAGGTTTTTGGTCCTAAAAGGTTCTATAAGATCTCAAATTGAAGGATTTGGTCCCAAATATTTATGGGATTCTTTAAGATGGTTCAATTATTTAGGCAAGGTAACCAAGAGATAGGAAACTATTAATATTTTTGTAAAATAGTATGAATCAAAAAATTAAATACTTATTGTATGTCTTTGAAAGTTGTTTCTCTTAATTTTAAGTTATGTGTTATGTATTTTGTATTTTTGAAAATTGGACGAAATCAAATTTTCTACGAAATATCACTCGACCTACGGTGCTATTCAAAAAATTTCAAGATGGCGGTGGTACAATGAATGCTGACGTCAGTCAAGTTTGACAGGACCTCTGTAAAACGAAAAATACAATCCTGTGCATAACCCTATAAAGGTTGATAATTATACGTTCAATCGTTTCAAAAAAAAACCTTGTTGCCAGACTCTCGCTACCCGGTATATATATATATATATATATATATATATATATATATATATATATATATATATATATATATATATATAATTAAGTGAACTAGGACATTTATTTGAAACTAATCAAACAAACCTCATAGCGGAGCTGGTTATAAGAGTTCACGAAGCATCGAAATATCAACATCTCCGCTAGGAGGTTTGTTTGATTAGTTTCAAATAAATGTACTAGTTCACTTAATTTTATAACCACGGACGTGTTTTCCGTTTAACACGAATAATTCTCACTTATATTCATTTGCCATTGCGATAAAATTCGGAGCGATTGCTGCTTGCGGTGTGTGAATGTTGAATCACATCGATTTGATGTGTCGAATTTACTCTTGCTTAGCGAATATAGTAGCCACCTGCGGGTGTTCCGGACGTACTAGTTCTCGTTTCCGAAATGTTTTCGTCTGTCTGAAAGATGTGGTTCAATTGTTTCCGACTGGTGGCGCTGTGTCATATTTATATGTCATAGAGTTACTAGAAGAAATATGTATGACAGTTTGAAATGTTGGTTTGGTTATCACTCTCGGTGGATGGATGATACTGATGAGCCCCAATAAGGCCGAAACAGTCTGTCTATCAATTTCCATCGATTGTGATAAACAAATTAACATTTCTGACAATTACCGTCTAGGGTAGATGTTGATATTCCGATGCTTCGTGAACTCTTATAACCAGCTCCGCTAGGAGGTTTGTTTGATTAGTTTCAAATGAATATCCTAGTTCACTTAATTTTATAACCACGGGCGTGTTTTTCGTTTAACACGAATTATTCTTACCTATATAGGTATATATATATATATATATATATATCTATATATATATATATATATATATATTTTTATATATATATATATATATATATATATATATATATATATATATATATATATATATATATATATATATATATATATATATATATATATTAAATAAATATAGTTAGGAAAAAAAATTTTCATGTGATAACAAGTTATATTCAATATATATGCAAGGCAATTATCTAAAATTCAGAAATCTATAATTTCTCATAAGGCAAGTGTGCAATGCTAAAAATATATTGAGATGGCCACTGCAAAGGATTGAAGTGGTAGACAGTCTGTTTCAGTCTTGTTAGATACTTGTCAGTATCGCATATAAATCAATTGCAATGATGACATCGACATAACCAACGCTTAACATTACAAAACGTTCGAAGACTACGTGGTGCGTTGAGGAGCACACTACGACGTCGCCCATCCAAACTGCCAAGTTTCCACACCTCCATTCTGAAAAAACAATACAAATGTCTGTCGACCAACTTTATCGTGTCAATTTGTAAAGCTGTACTAAACTAAGGAGATATTATTTAATATATTTCCTTACGTTTGCCGCGAGACTGGCGCACTCGATCGTAACTTCATCAAGCCCTTACCGGGAAATTATACGAAAAATTCTTGTTTCATAGAAAAAGTTTTGACAGTTCTAACAACCAATCAAATTTTGTCATTTTGTGTCGAATGAAACAATTTCACCCAATCATATCAACATTACACTGAATATTTCCCACCTGTCAAAGATCCCTTGTAAATGGAATGCAATTATCGAAAATTACAGAGAATATTTCCCTCCTGTCAAAAATCCCTTGTAAATGGAATGCAATTATCGAAAATTACAGCGATAATTGCATTGTAGAAAGCGAAAGAGCCCTGCGATAATTGCATTGTAGACCGATAATTGCATAGTAGCATAGTTCATATCACGGTTATTGATGACAAGCTGAGAATTTATGAAATACCAACGTCAGTTTGACAAGTTGAAAGTATATTCGGGAAATATTCCCCCGAATTATACTCGTGAATCAAAATAACCGGATAATTTCGCATTCCAGCGTATTGTCTTTGGAAAACTGCATTCGGTCATTTGCATGTTTTGGAGAAAAAGCCCTCCACCGTCGGTGTCGGGCTCTTTCTCCAAAATTAAAATGAACTCGTGCAGTTTTTTGACAACACGCTGTCATGCTAAATTATCGGTTATTTTGATGCACTTGTGCAATTACTTACGACAATTGCCCTGGTTATAGGTACATATAAATTAAAATTCACCGCATACTACTGTAAGAAGATTTGTATTTATTTTAATCATATATATGTATATATATATATATATATATATATATATATATATATATATATATATATATATATAAATATATATATATATATATATATATATATATATATATATATATATATATATATATATATATATATATATATATAACTTTTTGATAATTATTAGCAATAACAGACATGGTGAATCTCAAAAAACTCGATTTTATTAAAAAGTTGACGTTTCGCCACGACATTTCGTGGCTTATCAGAACTTATGAATGTAATGAATGTAAAATTATCGGTAAATTTCATGCACTTGTGCAATTACTTACGAATATTTCCCTCCTGTCAAAAATCCCTTGTTAATAGAATGCAATTATCGAAAATTACAGCGATAATTGCATTGTAGAAAGCGAAAGAACCCTGCGATAATTGCACTGTAGACCGATAATTGCATAGTAGCATAGTTCATATTACGTTTTTTGATGACAAGCTGAGAAATTATGAATTACTAACGTCAGCTTGACAAGTTGAGAGTTTATTCGGGAAATATTCCCCCAAATTACACTCGTGAATCAAAATAACCGGATAATTTCGTATTCCAGCGTATTGTCTTTGGAAAACTGCATTCGGTCATTTTCATGTTTTGGAGAAAAAGCCCTCCACCGTCGGTGTCGGGCTCTTTCTCCAAAAATGAAAATGAACTCATGCAGTTTTTTGACAACACGCTGTCATGCTAAATTATCGGTTATTTTGATGCACTTGTGCAATTACTTACGACAATTGCCCTGGTTATAGGTACAATTAAATTAAAATTCAAGGCGTACTATTGTAAGAAGATTTGTATTTATTTTAATCATATATATGTATATATATATATATATATATATATATATATATATATATATATATAAATATATATATATATATATATATATATATATATATATATATATATATATATATATATATATATATTTCTATATATATATATAT
Organism: Cynegetis impunctata; assembly: GCA_030704885.1. Lineage (NCBI taxonomy): Eukaryota > Metazoa > Arthropoda > Insecta > Coleoptera > Coccinellidae > Cynegetis > Cynegetis impunctata. Next base: position 25,956 of record JARQZK010004511.1, on the reverse strand, counting down.
ATATATATATATATATATATATATATATATATATATATATATATATATATATATATATATATATATATATATATATATATAACTTTTTGATAATTATTAGCAATAACAGGCTTGGTGAATCTCAAAAAACTCGATTTTATTAAAAAGTTGACGTTTCGCCACGACATTTCGTGGCTTATCAGAACTTTTGAAAAATTGAAATTTCTTTGACATTTTTTGATTTCAAAAATTTGAAAAATTAAAAAAGACTGCTATGCTTCATCAAAATTTTTTGGCTGTGGCCGTTCTCTGTTATTTATTAAGTTCTATTCAGTCCAATATTAACATTCAAATCTGTTATTATTAGAGGTAAGGGAAACCACAGAAACCTTTAACCACATAATGTTCGAAATAGGTTTAAAATATTTGATTGTTGTCTTTAAACCTATTTTGTACATTACGTGGGTGAAGGTTTCTAAGGTTCCCTTCCCATCTAATATCAACAGACCTGTCTGTTGATATAAGTAATAAAAAAAATAGTACCCTATTCTTTGACTTTTCAAAATCAGAATAATTTGAACCTTTTCCAAACATTACGTGGGTAAAGGTTTCTGTGGTTTCCCTTACCATCTAATAATAACAGATTTGAATGTTAAGATTGGACTGAATAGCACGTAATAAATAACAGAGAACGGCCACAGCCAAAAAATTTTGATGAAACATAGTATTCTTTTTTAACTATTCAAATTTTTTCAAATGGATAAATGTCAAAGAAATTTCAATTTTTCAAAGGTTTTGATAAAGCCACGAATGTCGTGGCGAAACGTCAACTTTTTAATAAAATCGAGTTTTTTAAGATTCAACAAGCCTGTTATTGCTAAGAATTATCAGAAGATTATATATATATATATATATATATATATATATATATATATATATATATATATATATATATATATATGTATATTCGAATCGAAGTACTTAATCTTTACTTGATGGAAATTCATATTAAGAAATTAGAACACTTATTAAAACTTATTAAAATTTAATTTCTATTGTATTAACATTAAATGACAATTATTTCAACAACACAGTGTCTTCATCAGATTTAGTTTAGATTGATTTATAAACTCCGTGTATAACTGAATCTGATAAGGACACTGTGTTGTCGAAACATTTGTGATTTGATGTGAATACGTATAGTGGAAATGGGTAAACGTCTTATTATTTCTTAATATCCGAAAAGGATTAAACATTGCATAATGATCAGTAACAACTCAAATCTTCTCTCAGTTAATCCCAAAAGACAACTGATGAAATACTTAATTGTGGTTTTCAAGAAATTTTCATCAATGTTAACTTTTATGATATTTATTCCTACCAATTCTGGACATACCTTCCTTGGTATATATCTATGGTGAGGTTTGTAATCTTAATGAAAAATAAAATATATGGAATGGTTATTACTGTGTGATAGAAACCACGAGTTATTTATTATACTATCGAGTTATTTGTTCTTGAAATGTTCTCCATTGAAATTAAATAGCAGGGTCATTCCATGTCAAAACAACACGCCCAATTTCACAGAACGAAAAACGTACGTGAATATAATGAATAAAACCATTGGGATAATGTATTCGGACATCAATTTTCAACCGATGCTCGAGTTCATTGAATCAATGTATTATTATTGATTGCTTGATGTTCAAGTGATTATATCAATCCCCGAGAGGCATTAATTTCATCACCTGGATTTCAGAACAAAGTACATTCTACTAATGACCACTGTGTATCAGTCGATCAACATCCAGCATGATATTAATGTTTTCTGTACATCAACCGATCAACTGCAGTCATTGAATTAAGGAACTCAGGACATTGACTCAATCACCGATACATTAATTCTAAGCCATGCGCACAATGACTTTCGAACATCGTTCAATGTTCGAAGACGTTAATATAATGTAAAAACACATCGATCTGAGCCTACAGGTTGCACCTTTTGTTTTCATAAATAAAATAGACTAGACTTATATATATATATATATATATATATATATATATATATATATATATATATATATATATATATATATATATATATATATATATATATATATATATATATATATATATATATATATATATATATATATATATATATATATATATATATATATATATATATATATATATATATATATATATATATATATATATATATATATATATATATATATATATATATATATATATAAAGATATATATATATATATATATATATATATATATATATATATATATATATATATATATATATATATATAGTGACAGTTATATAATTGCAAATAGGGAAAAAATGTCTATATATTATTGCTAATGATGCTCCAAGCAATTATGATGGCACTGTCGAACGAGTTCGTTCCAAAGATAACTACAAACAGACACAAAAGATTCATTGAATTGGAATAATACAATTTATTCTTCAAATATTGGCATAAGATATGTGTTTTACTGTATACAATTCCTGGATTGAGGTTTAAAAAAAGTATTCAATAAACGACCAAAACATACTACTTTCTGGAGAAAAACTTAAATTGGAAACATAAATAATATTTGAACAACTATTAACAGCTCTTATAACATTGAAAAACTTATATCTAATTCCATCGAAGTATGTATACTCTCCTTGAATTTTTGTTATATCTTCACCAATTGCGAACACAAAAGATAGAATTGAAGTTTTCTTCGAATTCAAAAAGTATATCCATTCTTCAATTTCTTGTGGTGTTTTTGCAAGATATAAAAATGAGTGCTGTAAGAGAAAATGTTATGTTATGCATTTTTCCAGTAATATCTTTCTTTACAACTTTGTTGGTGGCTGCCTCATGTAGCCCATCTGGAAATAAAAATTTATTATGGTCGAAAATGAAAAAGGTGAATTCCAGATTTTAGAAAACTGATTTTCTTTTTCATTGGGACTCTGCTTTCTAATTAAATAAGTATGTTATGAACTTTAAATATGATGTTCACGAAATATGTATCAAATTATTCTGAAGCTGTCATTTGATTTCATAATAAATGAAAAAAGTGTTCTCTTTCAACCCTGTGACTAAAACAACCATCTGACATAGAATAATAATGTCAAGCTCTTTTTGAACTACTAACATTAGCATCACGGGGTGAACACCATTCACTGAAATATACAATCTACACAAGCAGATATTTACTTTCCTCGATATTTTCGATTTCCAATGGCCTAGTAAAAACTGAATCGCCTTGTCTTTGACATTGCTATTGAACAGAAATGCAATGATTTTGGCACTTCGTTTTCACAGTTTATGAGAAAAAAATTATCATTTTCGTTCTTCATGGTTGAGTCCATATCAATCTAGAAGTAAATTTATAATAGTTAGATGCAACTATAGCTATATTATATTGAATATTATAAGTAATACATGAAATTATACAAGATTGAATTAAAAATCATGAAAAATATACTAGTTGACCATGGACAATTCAATATATTACATAAAGAGAACAAGGAAAATTCTTCAATAATTTTTAGAAAAACATACCTACGCCACAGTTGCAAAGTAGACATCTTATGTCAGAAAGTTTGTATTCTAGCGACGGGTTTCTGCATTTTCGAGCTCTGCGGTGAATTGTTGGTTTCCAATATCTTTGGTGGAGGGCGCTCTGGGTTGTTATACAGATAGTTGTCCGACCATGATTTATATTGGGGAAAAGTAAATACTGAATATATATGAAGGTGCTTGGAATATTTCGATTTCTACTTCAGATCCAGATCACACTCACAAGTATGGTCACAACCTGCAATAAATGATTATTTTTCAAGATGATGTTGAAATAGTGTAGACCGTCAAATTTTAGTAAATTTTTTATTTTTTTGAGATTGTATTCTGGCAAAAAATATTTTCGTAACTTTGATTCAAATGTTATAAGAAACTAACAAGATTCAAAAAATACAGTTACTGTACTTACCACCTTCTAAAGAAACTGCTTCCACAAAAATTTACTTATACACAAATAACACTTCACCGTTTGGCTGTTAGCGTTAGATAGATACTCGTATAGCGAATTAGGTGGAAATTTGGCATATTTACGTTGAGACGGTGGGGGTGCAGCCAGAAATTCATCAATCCATGATTCTTTGAGCATTGTCCCAATGCTCTCGGACATTGACCGAATGACCGAAATACATTAAGTGATAAACGCAGTGCATTGCTATGATGATCTATACATAGGTTAATGTTTTCAATCATTAATGTTATGCCTATTGAACATAGCTTTATTAAAAGAGGGATTATGACAATGTGTCGTGATGATTAAAGGTACATAGTATTGATCACTATGTAGACATTATCTCGATGTATTTTTCACATTGCTCTGATGTAAATAACATTATAAAGATGACTTTTTTCATTAGATTAATGATTCAAGTACATTATCATAATGACATAGATTTCATTATAACAACAATATCGTTGATTGATCAATCACAGAAATTCATTATATCAATAAATTTTGGACATTGTCCTAATGAAAAATACGTTATGATAATGAATATGCGGTCAATCATTGGCAGTGATTGATATCAGGCTCATTATTATTTTCTGTGTTACCACACCATCTTAGATTTCGCTAAAATTGGAATACTCATTGTGGATGCTGGAACTAAGAATAATACTAAAATTCAAATGTTTATTCAAAATTTCTGTCAAAAACCGAAATCTTATTTTTTGAAATTGCTCTAGGAGCTGTCCTAGTTAAGCTAGGGAGTTGGAAGAGGTGTCATTTTGCAGTATTCTTAATTCTCTTTCTAGCGATATATAAATTCAACTATGCTGGCTAGCCTTTATAATAAAAAATGAGCATCATGTCATTAATTTCTGATGAAATACATCATCATTCAGGATATTTTAATTTTGCCAGGTGATAATTATTCATTTATTTATTCAGCTTATGTCATGACACACATAATAATAATATAATAATAATAATAATAATAATAATAATAATAATAATAATAATAATAATAATAATATATATTTATCCTTTCAGACATTACATAAATGTATAGGACACGTCACATACTAAATATACATATTAACCTAACAAGTAACAAATTAACTTATTAGGAGAAAGACTAACAGAATTCAACTGAAAAATATTCTTTTAAGCTGTAAAAGCAGTGTTTCAACAGAATCTTCTTAATTTCCTTCTTGAAACATAATAAATCTAAAGACCTAATCCCTTGGGGGAGACGATTGTAAAGTTTGATTCCTACATAACTAGGCGATAACTCAAACTTAGAGGTAGCATGCGTGGGAATACATAATGTGTCCTTATTCCGCGTATTATACTCGTGAAAACTAGTAAGTTTATTCAGATTCAATAACCTATGCCGAACAAACAACAGACAATGTAAAATATAGATACACGGCAATGGTAGAACTTTCTGCTGAATAAATGTCGGTCGGCAGGACTCCTGGGGTTTCAAATTATATATGAGGCGTATAATCCTTTTCTGTGTGAGAAAAACTCTTCCACTTCCAGTCGAGCCACCCCACAAAACAACATTGTAACTCAGATGACTGTGTACGAGTGCATAATACACCGTGAGTAGGCTCTCCATTGGCAACGAGTGTTTAAGACGACTAAGCGCGTAGAATGATTTGTTTAACTTTTTACTGAGTTGATCCACGTGACAGTGCCACCTCAAATACTTGTCGACATGTACACCCAAAAATCTTACACTATCTGCGGATCGTAATTCATGTTTCTGAAAATCGATAACCAATGCTTCGTTCAGGTTCATTTCACGCAGTTGAAACTGCATAAATTCTGTTTTATCTAAGTTTAACATTAGAGAATTCTTGTAACACCAATCCGAGAATTCCCGGATGAGTCTCTCGCATTTTAACTTGAGTTCACCAGTGGTCTGAGCCGACACCGCCAAGGAAGTGTCATCAGCAAACAAGGTGATAGAGTCAGCATTGATGTACTCGGGTACATCGTTTACAAACAACAAAAAAATCAGAGGTCCCAACACAGAGCCCTGGGGCACTCCCATAGTCTGAGCATAACATTTCGATTTAACTTCATTGTTCTCAACAAAAAAATTGCGGTCAGATAAAAAAAAACATATGGATAACACATAATTCAAAATATAAAATACGAACAAAATAAAATAAAGATGTAAAGTTAACAGTACGTTACTGATATTTACACCTTTTCATATCTTATGTTGAATATTTTATTTTGTAGTTTTTTGGAGGTATTTTGATTTTTGAATTATCTATTCATAACAGTGTTAAATGGTATAAAATGCCTTTTTTTCAAAGTACCTATATGATACTTAAAGGTAGATAGGTATTATAATTTGGCCAAAACAGCCTATAAAAGAAAAACGAGTGATAAGTAAACTCTTTTTTAACAATGAAGCCATTGCCACCTCACTTTTATATTCGGTCAGGTGATTGACAATAGTACTAACTATTGGTAGAATAATTTTGAAAATTTTGAATTATATATTTTTTTGGAAAAATATTAAGTCAAAATATGAATTTGCATTTTTACAAAAACCTTTTTTTTAACTTATAGCATATTATACAACACTGAAACAGCATAAAGAATGCTGCAAAATGACACCTCTTTCAGCTCTCTAGCTTAACTAGGACAGCTCCTAAAGCTTTTTCAAAAAAGTAATTTTTCGGTTTTTGACCGAAATTTTGAAAGTTTACACAGTCATATTTTGAAAAAGTTCAGAGATAAAAATTTTAATTTTGGTATTTTTTTTAGTTCCAGCATCCACAATGGGTAGGTATTTCAAATTTCAGCAAAATCTGAGATGGTGAGGTAAAATTTTAATTAAAAGTGTGTTGATTTGACATGGAACTACCCAGCAGGTTCAATATTTGGTGATGAACGATATTAGCTATTAAGCAATTAAAATAATATTTTCAAAATTTGTACAGTGTTGCAACATCGATATTATTATCTCTCATAAATCATCGTGAAAAAAATTGGAATTTGCAAAATGAAGACATTCGATAATTTGCTTTGATTGTCGCCTATGTTATCTCTTTTTCATAAAAACAATGACGATGTGTGGTCCAGAAGAAGCTGAAGAAGTCAATTCTTGTCTTGTACCAAGCAAGACAATTCGTTGCCGAGCGACGGAATCCAGGAATTCAGTATTCTTCGAATGTAACAATATATTTTCAGTTCGATCGCATTGAGCATTTCACAAGAGATAAAACCAAAGGCCATTTGAGCGTCATTTTCTTACACATTGTTGAAAACATTCCATCTCTAAGGCCCCCATGGCCAGTTCAGCCTCTTGCTCAACATTTCAGACACGTAGGGCGTATTTATTCGTAAATGAAAAAAAATGTTTAAAATATCCAATTAGTTGTTCGTAATGTGCAAGATAAGGTGGTTTTTCTGCTGCGTTTGCTACATCGTAAGCGAGAGATAAACCGAGGTAGTACCGACCGGGTGGTGAGGACTACTTTTTTCGCGGGAAACGTCGACGTACCGGCAAAACAATGTCCCGCGCGGCGGTCAAAGGACTCGATACGACCAGTACTCACTACTATTGTTTACTTTTATTTGTCGCATAAATAATTGCAACCTGTTATATGACTCACTACTCGATCGGTCTGATCGATTTTTTAGCCGATCGATTGCTACCACAGAGGAGCTTGATAGATACAAATAAAACTAACATCTGTCATTTTGTTCGTTTGTTTCTGCCTTACTCCTGATGATTACTGTCAAAACAGTAGCTCACTGCGATCACTCTTGCAACGATGACATGCTGTTCTTGAATCGGTTCGATATTTCGAATTTGAAAGCCGATTACTATTCATTTTTCCTAACCGACAAAATAATTTCCAGTTTGTTCACAAAAAGCATAGAATCACTTTTCCAAAAATCGACAAATAATTATATCAACTTTTTTCTTTCGTTTCAAGGTACTGCGGAAATTTGTATGATTCTCAGGGCCGGCCTAAGGCGAAAATTGCAAGTGTGCTAGACTCAAATTTTATGACCCTGCCGGGGGGTATGGAATTTTTTGAAATTTAAGGTCCAAAAACACAGTTTTTGTGCTTTTTTGCGCCTTGTAAAACATTAAATTTATGTATGAAAATATTATTCATTATTGATTGACTTGATATGTTCAGTGCTCTTCCTTGTACTATAACCACTATTATGTCAAATAAACTAATGAAAGCTTAACTCTTCATTGTTCTTGTGAACATTAGAGAGTTGTTCTTTACAGTTTAGTGAGAATAATTATTTTCCCAGCAGTAAGTTTGTGGATTTTTCCATATTGTATTATACCAACTGATAATGTGCAATTTTCAGCTAACCGAAAACTTAGGGTTTTTGAAGTCCAATGCTAATCCAACGAAAAATCTTCCACTTTTATCGGAATCTGCACCTAGGCCATCATCCAAAGATTCTAGATAATTGTATTTTCATTCATGTAACAACCAGAGATACTATTATAATAATATTAATAAATAATGTTTATTTGCACAACCAAAATAACAGTTTATTATAACATCAAGAATATGAAATAAGACTTGACTCTATAGCTAGGTAAAAACTGAAATATTCAATTGTATAACCAGGAAAAACAGAGATTCTATAAAGAAACCAGACTCTCAGAAGTCCACCGTACTTTTAGGAGAGCTGTTATACGTCAGGAAAATTAAAAAAATATAATAACTCATTACGTTCAAATCATTCAAGCAGAGTATTCATGTTAATTCTTCTTTTATTTCATGTTGTTTCTTTCAGTTTTGCTGGTAAGTACTTAGTTTTGTCCATTATACTCAAAACCTCTTCAGTTGGTAATGAAAGTAGACATGTCAGAGATGTTTTCTTGAAACTTTTGAAAGTTTTTTTACTTTTTATATAAATAGGTGTTCTATCATACTGCCTTTTCATGATGTATACATAGTTCCTCTAACCAATTAATTTATTCGTCCTCTCCTTTATTTTATTATTGATTTTCATGTTCAATGATAAAAACTCAGTGTAAATTTCAACTTGATGTAGGTAGGTTATCTACTGTTGAACAGAGATAATATTGTCCTCAATCAAAACACAATGAACCACTGGAAAATACGAAGTCCAAAAAAACACAAATTACGAAGCTAAACGTTCGAAAACTCAAAATGAAATGAACGTAAATACCATTACCAACAATGTAAATAATCCGTTAATGGCCCATGCACTAGTACCGATATTAGCCGTTCCGGCGCTACGATCTTAATTTCAGACGCCAATTGGCTAGAAAATCAAAGCCGGGGGAGGAAGGGAGGAAAATAAGTCACAACTCTTTCCGCGTCCCGCCAAGAGACGACTGTTCTACTGACCTTGGACCTTGGTTAAGTGCATCAGACTTACTGTATTTCAGAACTCATTGGGGTAGCAGGGTAGATCTTCGGTTTTACATTGAATTTTAACTGTAATAGTTTTAAGACACAATTCCTCCTATAGTCGGCGGCAAATCATTGGAAGGTTGAGTGTGCGGCTTCATACTTCGCACACCCCTTAGGCCGGCCCTGATGATTCTATAGAGGACGTTTTAGAACATTGTCGAGGTTAGTGTTTGATAAGTCGTAAACGAAATAAGACAGAATTTTTTTGAGAAGGAGGTATGCATAATACTATAATATATCGTAGTTTCTACACAATAATACTCAGTTTCAGATTATTCACGCGATACACATATAGAATCTACAAAGCTTTCATTACATTCATTTTATTGTTGTTGAAGCACTAACACTTGCGTAGATAATGAACCTATACTGTAAATTATTTTCATGATATCAAAACAATGGTTAATAATAACAATTCACACATTTATTAAATAAAATTACGCATGACGCACGTTTCAGTGAAACTTCACCTTCTTCAGATGCTAAATGCAAACCAAATATCTTTTTCCGTTATATCGAATACAAGAAATATTTTTTTTAACAAAAGAGTTGGGACGTCTGCCCTCTCACACCGCCCGACCCCCGTACAATTTGGCTTCGTCATCTATGGACATTAGCCATCAAACTACTAAATAAGGGGAACCACTGAAAACCCAGAACGCACACAAACAACCAGGAATACGGTGGGAATCGAACCCAATAACTCCGTCAACAAAGACGGCATAGCGCTACCTATAACCTCTCAGCCACGGAGCCTCAATACAAGAAATAAATAGATGACAAATTGTGTAGAAAGGGGAAATAGAAGGATGGTTACAAATAGTAAGTAGAATAGGAATAGTATATTGTATAATTAGTGGGAAAAGCATAATATTCCCAAACTACTGTGATAATTACCAGACGAGGAGCGTAGCGACGAGTCTGGTAACACAGGAGTTTGGGAATATGCTTTTCCCACGAATTATACATACTATTTTTTCTCCGATCGTTGATTTACATTTAAAAAATTAATTAAAAAATATTTCATTCAAGATGTAATCAAGTAAGTTTAAATAGGTTTCTCTATGTTCACAATAAAATATTGAAGTGGTAACCATGGAAATTACTTCGTTATGTCAAAAGTACAATAATTTTAAAGCCGGTTTTGTTTGATTATTGGTATTTTAGGTATAAGGAATTAAAAAAGAATTTGTAAACATGAACACTGATAGTGATTATTTGTTACCTTGCACGCCTTCTGAACTAGTAAAAGCCGCGAACGCGGCTTCACTTAATTTATTTACTTCCGGCGAAATCCAGAAAGGAGTATAAACTTGCGTACCAACGCTTCATGGATTTTTGCAGAAAAACAACAGTGTATCCTTTTCTGAGATTGTACTGATGGCGTATGTTGCTGAATTGGCTAAAACAATGAAATCTTCGACGTTGTGGGCACATTATTCCATGCTTGATCAAATTTGTTAAAAATAATATTAATATGGCCCAGTACCAAAAACTGAGAGCATTTTTGAAACGTCAAGCTACAGGATATAAATTTAAATGTAAATATTAACAACAATTATAAAAATCAAAACCATACTTTGTTTCATTTTATTGTAATAATCCATTTGTTACATTACCGCACGCTACAGCAGTGCGGTAAGAATATTACCGCACTGTTATTTTCTAATTGCTTAGCAACTGCCCACTATTCTGGAATGTTGAACTTTGCGCATAAAAAACAGGTCAAAATAGTGCCACTTTTCCCACGATCGGAGAAAAAACTCATTCTAAACTGCAAGTCAGGTAGTTCGGTAATTTTGAAAAAATTAAGAAGGGGGCTTGTAGTATGATCAACTTAGCTACTCAATAGGAGACCTTAATGCTTGTATTTATTTATTAGTAATGATTCTAGAAAATTGAGATTAATTCTCATACTTCCAGCATTTTTATTTTAAAATCACAATTGAACGTGTGATTTTCTTGAATTGAAATGTTTGCATAATATGGATCCAATTTTTGATTAACAAAGCTAAATTTGTGTCCTGAATTCTAGTCTGAAAGCTTCTGAAAGTTCTACAATGTAAAACTTATCACAATCACGACAATTGATTTTAAAAGCTCCTGATTTGTTGTTTTTAAGAACTTTTGATTTATTGTTTTTATATGATTTCCTTAATTATTTCCGGTACGATGAGCAATGTTGTTGTGCTTAGATAAAAGTGATTTAAGTTTTTTCTTGAATTTTCGATGAAAATGAGGCTGTTACATTTGATATTATTGTTGGTAAGGGGGTACATCTGGTTAATCGCGTTTTTGAAAAACTTTTTATTTATCATATAGTCTATTATCATTAGGAAATAATTATTATTTACGACAATTTGTTTACTTATAGTTTTTTCAATGTTAAAATTGATGCTTGGAAGTGGAATATTGATTAAACGATGTACAATAGATACTTTTGAAAGCTGCCATTTTGTGTTGAAATGGATATAGGGAAGTACTATGTACGACGTTATCAGTGTGTGATGGTTTGCAAAAAAATGAAATATTATGTTTGTTATCAATTTTTCAAATCCAAATAGGTAATTGAGATTTTCCATCTCCAAAGTGAATTTTATATTTTCATGGTTATGGTTGTCACATTATTTATTACTAATAATTTAAATTTCTCTTGATCTGGCATTTGTTAGAAACTTGTTGATTTTATTCATTTCTTTTTCCTCAGATTATGCACTCATGTGCAATGTAATGAAGAAAAATAGCACAAATTTCTACTCAATAGCTACGCATCGTAGTCAATTAAAATAAGCATTTCTGTTATGAAGAATCATCTGTAAAATTAATTTAATTTTTGAAAAATTTTGCAGGTGCATCCTTAACTTCGGAGTAAATTAATGAAGAGGAATCGGAAATGAAATAATTTCCAAGGTTTTTTGAACACAAATAAGGGAGCGTTCAAGTATTACGTAACGCAGTTTGGGGGCAGGGGGGTCTTGCAAAACGTTACGATGCGTTACATGAGCGGGAGGGGGGTTCGAACAACGCGTTACGTAACATTGTTTTCATATTGAAATAAAAAGAGGGAGTGATATACTGTAATGTTCTCAAAAGAGGGAGATTTGCATCATCAGCTGTTTTTGCCCTATAAAAGCTCTCATGCTGACTTGTGTGCCAACGAAATTTAAAAAACGGCTAAAGAAAAACTAAAAATGGTATAGCGCTCACGTCCGTGACTCGCAATATTTTTTCTAAATAATTAAATGCGCTTCCGAATCCTGATGTTCCATCTTGAGGAGTGCTTTGAAATCATTCTTTCCTGCCGCCACCCTGTCGATGCCAAATCCTTTAGACCCCAATCAAGCTCTCAGTACTTAGTCAGCTAAACAAAGGATCATGCAAGTTTTCAATACTTCTTGTGACCATCAGTACAATTACTATATATATATATATATATATATATATATATATATATATATATATATATATATATATATATATATATATATATATATATATATATATATATATATATATATATATATATATATATATATATATATATATATATATATATCATAAAAAGACATGAAACGAAAAATTATCTTGGGGTCCTAGGTCCAACTTTGCTAATCGCACCCATTTTAATAAGCAGGTTCCCAAAGTGAAAACCTGTTAATAAGCTAAAATCGAATAATGCATGAGAAAAATGATGGTGAATTAAGCTAAAAATTTCTGTAAGGACAGGGCCAAGTCAGGAAAACGGCATAATTAAATGTAAGATTAGTAATGAAAGTTTATTAGGACAAATTTGAGCCCATTTCAACATTTCACATTATGTATGATTATTTATTAAATAACAATAAAATAAACATTATACGCATGTATTGCGAGTGAGAAATCTATTGTTTTGTTTATTATTAACGAAAACGCGATTTAAACAATAACATAGGAATTTTAGCGACTTTCAGTTATTTTGCGCAACATATTTGTGACTTTTAGGTAAAAATGGTGACTTGGGTGTTACGTAACGTTTACGGAGGGGAGGGAGGGTTCATGTAAATGTTACGGCGCGTTACATAGGGGGGAGGGAGGGTAAAAAATCTTCAAAAATTGCGTTACGTAATACTTGAACGCCCCCTAAGTTATCGCTTTATCATTTTAACATTCAATATTAAAATGGTAAATAAAACTTCACAGTTCTCGATTTTCACTATATTTTATTAAACATAACAATTTTTCCGCCATACATAGTGACTTCTTCAGATGTATAGCACACACTAACTTTTACAACAAGAATATTGAAAGATGAAGGAAGGGAATACACAATAAAAATGGTGAAAACCTAAACGTAATCTCAAGACCTTCTAATAAATTGAGTTTTTGTCAAATCAAAATTTAAAGTAACAATTGGAAAACATTAAAAATTCAAAAAATAAAACTATACCACAAAATAAGTCAGGGACCTATAATCCAACTTATGGTTCATGTCCTAAAGTATATGTTGGCCAAACTGGCAGGAACTTTGGAGTTCGAATATCAGAACATAAAAAAAGTTACGATAAGGAAAAAGTAGATTCTACTTATGCAACAAATCTCTGGAATATAATGATATTTTCAATAATGAATTTGAAATATTACATTATACAAAAAGAGGCTGATAAACTCAATTTATTAGAAGCTCTCGAAATCAATAGCATGAAACAATCCAATAATTCGTTAATAATAAATATATTAATTATATATGAATAATTCAAGGTTGTCTGATCTTTTCTAAATGTAATATTGACTATTTGTACCTGTTTTTTTTTCCCATGCCATTAACAGTTTGTACTATCTACCTGCTAAGAGATAACCTTTAGGTTTTTTCCCCATTCTTACTGTATATTTCCTTCCTTAATTTTTCAATATTCTTGTTGTAAAAGTTAGTATGTACTATACATCTGAAAAAGCCACTGTGTATGGCGAAACAATAAAATTGTTATGTTTAACAAAAAGTGAAAATCGTAAACTGTGAAGTTTTATTTACAATATTATAATGGATTTTCATCAAGTTTCGGCCCAATCTATTAGTTATTCAACATTAAATTTGTTTGAATTATTTATCAGAAATGAAATTTTACATACGAAACTTTTGTTGTAAATATACAGCTTTCCTTCTAGTTTTTTTCATCACTGATATAAGTGGGACATCCATTGTCAGAAACAATATTAAGAGCTATATATATATATATATATATATATATATATATATATATATATATATATATATATATATATATATATATATGGTTTTTTCCAAGAGCAAATCCTTAATCTTCCTGGTGAATGCAGGTAAGCTTAACAACTTCAAATGGCCTGGGAGCTTGTTATATAGCTTAAGACAGGTGTAGTTTGGGCCTTGTTGGGTCTTCTTTATTCTGGCATGCGGGACAGAGAAGTTATGTTTCTCTCGTGTGTTATAACTGTGGTAGCGAGAGTTCCTCGGAAATCTATCCTGGTGCCGATGGACATATTTGACGCAGGTAAGTATGAAAACGGATATAGTTGTTAGTATCTTCTCCCTCTTGAAAACGTCTCTACAACTGTCAGTTTTTTCCATGTTGAAAATAGCTCTTATAGCACTCTTCTGTTTTAGTAGCACTTTTTGGGCTTCTACAGATTGCCCCCACAGTATAATACCATAGGTGATGAGACTATGGAAACTGGAGTAGTAGGTCATTTTTGCGATGCTACTATCGGTTATTTGCCGCATCCTCCTGATCAGGAAAATGGAGGTCGACAGCTTCCTGCAGAGGCCGTCTACATGCCCACCCCAGCTCAGAGACAGCCGAAACTCTAACCCCAAATACAGAAGCGACGACTCAGTTTTTTCTCGGTTGGTGAACACTATCTTCTGTGTTTTACTCTGATTCATCAGTAGCCTATTTGCTGTGAACCATCTCTGCGCCTCTGTTTCACCGTTCGATGTCATTTCGTGCAATTTGCTTCTAGTTCCTGATTTGTTAAGCAGACTCATGTCATCAGCATAACAGCAGCTACTACTGGACGTTACATTATCAAAGATATCATTAATGTATAAGATAAAAAGAATTGGGCCCAGAATAGATCCCTGGGGAACCCCACATTCAATGTTCATCAGATTAGATCTGAGGTTATTCCATTTTACGGTCTGGAACCTATTCGTCAGATACGAGTGAAACAGCAGATTTGTTGTACCTCTTACTCCATAAAAGTGAAGCTTCCTCAGAAGAATTTCGTGACAGATACTGTCGAATGTCTTGCTCAGATCTATAGACGTCATTTCTACATCATTCGAACAGGTGTCACAGCAGCTATTTTGAGTTTAGCTTGGAAAACACTTTGGCTGAAACAGTCATTGACAATTTTACATAGTGGCGTTTTTATATACGGGACTATTAATTTCAATAACTTTACAGTCATTCCGTAGTGGTCTTTGGAATCACTATTCTTCATATTTTTTACGAGGCTGATTATTTCATTTTCACTCAGTTCATATAGAAACATTGAGCCTGTATTATCTAAATTTTTACCATCCTTTTCAAGTAGCCCAATGGCCGTTTTCATTGCAGGCCTGACCTTTTTTTTAATTTCTTGGCCTATGGAAGTGAAATAGGTGTTGATTTCCTCTGCTGTAATTCCCTCGTCTAACAGACTGATGTTGCCGCCGCGTGTGTGTTGTTTATATTTTGATATTATATGAGAAACAATTGCCATAAAATGTAGGTAAGCTTATTAATCAAGGAAATATAAACATCTAAAGTGCGAATATAAAAGTGACTATCGGAAACTCTGACCTCAATCTAAGCTATCAAACATCCTACTTGATGCGAAAGAAATTTTATTAGTCTGTGTGACTGGGTATTAATGAACCAATTTGTATCAAGTGCAATAAATTTTACATACGAGTAGGTCAAACAGTGTTGAAGTGAAAATTTTCAAAACTTCACCTGTTATAAATGCAAGTACTATTCATCAAAAAGTGAATTTGATTTATTGAAAAATTAATTAATTATTAAGATAATAATTGACCGTCAATTCAACAAGTTTTTGGAAGGTTTTCAAAAAGCATATCGATGTCATAACAAACTTTATTTTATGTAATATAATGACAGTTCTGAAATTTGATTGAATTTCAATAATGGTATATATGGATTATTTATATAGGCACCGAGTACATGCATATATACATTATGTTATATACTCTTAATTTCGAAATAATTATGTAAATTTTATAGAGGAGGAATATGATTCAATGAGAGTTTTGTTTACAAATTTGTTATTTAAATAGTTATTATGAGGTTTGATATTGTATGTACATAATTGAGTGAATCTTACGATTTGCTGTTTTCATGGTAAATCATGATTCTGGACCCAATTGAAGAGATATTATTATAATTATTGTGTAAAAATCAGAATCATTTTGTTTTTAAACAAACTGGTTCAAATAATTTTCGATTGATAAGGCCGATAATTAATGTACATTAATAAACATATCAAAACAATGGTTAATAACAACAGTTCACACGTTTATTAGACAAAATACGCATGACGCACGTTTCGATGAGACTTATCCTTCTTTAGATGCGGAGTGCAAAATAATTTCATACTCTCGGATATATTCAATGAAAGAAATAAATAAACACCAAATTAGGAGGAAAGTATAAATTACAAAGATGGTTACACATAATTATTTAGAGAGAGAATTCCATTTTAAACTACAGGTAAGACAGGTATTTCCGTAATTTTGAAAAGATTAAGAAGTTGGCTTGTAGTATGATCAATTTGACTATGTAACTCAATGTATGAATTTACTAATCTGTAATGAATCATGGAAATTTAGTTTAATTCCCTTACTTTCAGGATTTAATATTTGGAAGTCAAAACTGAATATGTGATTTTCTTGGATTAAGTGGTTCGCCTAATGTATATCCGACTTCTGATTAACAAAGCTCCGTTTGTGTTCTGAAATTCTGGTCTGAAAGATTCTGAAAGTTCTACCAATGTATAACTTATCACAATCAGCAAAATTACTTTTATCTACAACCGTGCGTAAATTATGTTTTTACACACCCATATTAGTGCGGTAACTATTACTTTAACGCACTAGTGCGGTAAAAATCAGTTTAACGCACTAGTGCGGTGAAAATCATTTCAACGCACTAGTGTGGTAAAAAATTATTAAACAAATTTTTGTTGAATTTTTATTGAAATGATAATTATTGGCAATTTTAAATTAACACACAAACATAACTTGAAAACTTAACAACTTTAAATAAAACCTCGGACTTTCGGTTTATTGCCTATGGTTTTTCCTTTCAAATAAGCTATTAATCTTGGAAATTTGTCTATCTGTATGTTCTTTTTTATGGACAAGGTGGACTTCAGCATTGAATAATAGCACCAAAGCGACTTCTTTTCCTTGAACTTATCTTCAAAATAGGCAATTATTACATCTTCATTAATGTTATCCACTTTTTTATGGGAGCACCATTCGATTAACATACCATAGGCCTTTTCGTAGCGAATTCCGGATTTCTGTGGTAGCAAGTTCGCCGTAGCAGCTTCAACTAGCCGTGAAATCCCCATATTTTTGACTGACATTTTGACTGACAACTTCGAAGTGGCGTTGCTTTTTTTTGTCGCTATGACATACTAATTTTCATAACAATAAAAAAAGTTAAAACATTGCTGGTGACCAAGTTGGGAAATTTTAGACTATAATTAATTTGTATTTAATCAAAACGAACGGTTGTAGATAAAATAGTATACATAACTCGCGTGGTAAAGGTTTTTAGCACACTTAAGTGAATGAAAAGACTCGCCTGCGGCTCTTTTTTCAAACTTCACTTAGCGTGTGCTAAAAACCTAGTTACCACACTTATTAGGTATGTAATATACCAGGGGTGCTCAAACGGTCGATCTCGGAAACTTTCAGAGTCGATCGCGAGGGCGTGGTAACACCGCCAAAGACCCCCCTTCCCCTGATAACGTGTCAGTAAGTGTTTTGAAGTGCAAAATGAATCATATTCTTGCAAATTTATTTGTTTCTTTTTTAGTAACATTAAGTTGGTCGATCGCTTTTCACCTAAATATTTTGTGATAGATCGCCAGCACTCTAAGTCTGAGCACCCCTGTAATATACTATTATACACTACTGAACTTTTGTTTTCATAGGATTTCCTAGGTATTATTTCCGGTACGGTAAGCAATGCTGATGTTATACTTAGATAAATGTGATTTGAGTTTTTTATTTGAATTTCTAATGTAAGATAGGCTGTTATATTCGATATTATCTCTGGTAAGGGGGTACATCTGGTAGCACTTTATGTTTTTAGTCGTATTTTATCCTACGATACATACTATTGCAGTACTACTGTATTAAATTTTGGATTGATTGGGCCGATACTTGGTGTAAATTAATAAACATATTAAAACAATGGTTAATAATAATAATTTACACATTTATTGAAAGAAATAACGCATGACGCACGTTTCGGTGGAACTTCACCTTCTTCAGATGCTAACGGCAAACTAACTATGATTCTCTGTTATATCCAAAACAACAAATGACAAATTGTGTAGAAGGGGTAAATAGAAAGATGGTTACAAATAATTATTCTTCTTCTTCTTGAAGTGCCTATCCTCTGTGCATGTTGGCTATCACATTGGTCCAAATCACTCTGTTCACCGCCGCTCTGAATAGTGCTGTTGACGTCATTCCGGTCCATGTTCGCAGATTTCGCAGCCATGATATTCGTCTGCGTCCTGCTGACCTTCGAACCTCTAGTTTTCCCTGCAGGATAAGTTGAAGAAGGCGGTATTTTTCACCTCGCATGACATGCCCAAAGTATTCCATTTTTCTGCGTTTGACATTTGGTAGGAACTCTAGTTGTCCACCGATGCGTTGCAATACTGTGTCGTTTAATACGTGGTGTATCCATGGGATTCTTAGCATGCGGCGATAGCACCACATCTCAAACGCATCTATGCGTTTAGATGAGGCATCAGTAAGGGTCCACGCTTCTGCCCCGTATAGGAGGGTTGAGAGTACATGGCATTTTAAAATTCTTATTCTGGTATGGATGTTGAGAGATAGGCTGCATAGTATGTTACGCATCTTGTTGAATGTACCTCTTGCTTTTTCGATTCGGCATCTTATTTCTCGAAAGTGATCCCAATCCTTATTCAAGTTACAGCCCAGGTATGTAACTGTCTCGGTTACTGTGAGAGCCACATTGCTGGCGGTAAATAATTATTAGAAAAGTAAAAACCAATTCTGAACTGCTAGTCAGGTAGTTCGGTAATTTTGAAAAGATTAAGAAGGGGGCTTGAAGTATGATCGATTTGGCTATTCAATAGGAGACCGGAATGCTTGTATTTATTTATCTGTAATGATTCTAAAAAATTAAGTTTAATTTCCTTACTTTCAGTATTTAATATTTTAAAATCGAAATTAAATGTGTGATTTTCTTGGATTAAGTGGTTTGCATAATGTGAATCCGACTTCTGATTAACAAAGCTCCGTTTGTGTTCTGAAATTCTGGTCTGAAAGCTTCTGAAAGTTCTACCAATGTAAAACTTATCACAATCAGCAAAATTACTTTTATACACTACTGAACTTTTGTTTTCATAGGATTTCCTAGGTATTATTTCCGGTACGGTAAGCCAATGTTGATGTTATACTTAGATAAAGGTGGTTTGAGTTTTTCACTTGAATTTCTAATGTAAGATATGCTGTTATATTCGATATTATCTCTGGTAAGGGGGTACATCTGGTAGCACTTTATGTTTTTAGTCGTATTTTATCCTACGATACATACTACTGCAGTACTACCGTATTGAATTTTGGATTGATTGGGCCGATACTTGATGTAAATTAATAAACATATTAAAACAATGGTTAATAATTCACGCATTTATTGAAAGAAATAACGCATGTTTCGGTGGAACTTCACCTTCTTCAGATGCTAACGGCAAACTAACTATGATTCTCTGTTATATCCAAAACAACAAATGACAAATTGTGTAGAAGGGGTAAATAGAAAGATGGTTACAAATAATTATTAGAAAAGGAAAAACCAAGTTTGAAATGCTAGTCAGGTAGATCGGTAATTTTGAAAAGATTAAGAAGGGGGATTGAAGTATGATCGATTTGGCTATTCAATAGGATACCGGAATGCTTGTATTTATTTATCTGTAATGATTCTAAAAAATTAAGTTTAATTTCCTTACTTTCAGTATTTAATATTTTGAAATCAAAATTGAATGTGTGATTTTCTTGGATTAAATGGTTTGCATAATGTGAATCCGACTTTTGATTAACAAAGCTACGTTTGTGTTCTAAAATTCTAGTTTGAAAACTTCTGAAAGTTCTACCAATGTAAAACCTATCACAATTAATTTTATAATCTCCTGATTTATTATCTTTATGAACTATGGATTTATTATTTTTTATATGATTTCCTAAATTATTACAGGTAGGTACGATGAGCAATGTTAATGTTGTGCTTAGATAAGAGAGATTTAAGTTTTTTACTGGAATTTCCAATGATAGTGAGGCTGTTATATTCGATATTATTTTTAGTAAGGGGGTATACCTGGTCAATCGCATTTTTGAACATCTTTTTATTTATCATATTGTCTATTATTGTGGGATCATAATTATTAGGTATTTACGGCAATTTGTTTAATTGTATTTTTCTCTATGTTGAAATTAATGTTCGAAAGGGGAATAAGTATTTAATGATGTACCGTACTATTGAAAGCTGCTAATTTGTGTTAGATTAGATGTAGGAAAGTAATATGTATGACGTTATCAGCTAACGTTTTGCTACTCGAATTGCCCTGTACTATACAGGTCCTAGGAATACCTAGGACCTGTAGTTTTAAGTTATCAAAAAGTTTTGATAAAGCCACGAATGTGGCGAAACGTCAACTTTTTAATAAAATTGAGTTTTTGTGAGATTCAACAAGCCTGTTATTGCTAATAATTATCAAGAGATTAAAAATAGTTCACAGGCAACAACAATTCGAATAAATATATATATATATATATATATATATATATATATATATATATATAGGTATATATATTTATATATAATTATATATATATATATATATATATATATATATATATATTTATATACTATGTATATGATTTAATATATATATATATATATATATATATATATATATATATATATATATATATATATATATATATATATATATATATATATATATATATATTTCTATATTTTTTTTATGAAACGAAGTAATATGGGGCAAATGTGTTACTCGTGCTTAGAATTCTGTATGTGTAGGTTCTACAATCATTCTACTGACAAACGATATAATAAATTCATCGCAATAAGTATTTTATTCTGTTTTCTCATTGAAAAAATACCTCACGTAACGTCCATAAGTCCATAACTTCCTGCATTCAGTTAATGGTGTGCGAACGTTCTGTCTTCTACAGATTTTGTGCATTTCGTTTAAAAACTATATAATATACAAACTCTGAAAAAGTTACCCAAGAAAAAGATAAATATCAAAAGAACCGCGGAATATTGATTTGTATTAATGATTAAAATGCCATGGACAAATATGAACAAATACTGTAAAACCTTATCATGTTATTAATTTGGTAATGAGTAGGTACATCAAAAATTAAATAATTAAAATGAGTTGAATTTGAAAATATTTTTTTCATTTAAAACGTATGCATTTGCTGAAATATCTATATGGTTGTGATGAAAATCGTCTTTCTCACTTTCGGCTTCATGATAATTGGATGGAGAGTTGAATTGGTGCGGGATGGAACGACTTGTATATCCGATGATGTTACTGTTACAAGAGGTGCCCCTTAGGGGAGTGTCCTTGGACCGCTTTTGTTCTTGATTCACATTAACTATTTTCCTGAAGTAGTTGGTTATCTGGCTTGTAGGTCCTCCTTGTATGCGGAAGATACTAATATCATAGTTTTCGACGATGATTTGGCCACTGTTATTAATAGGGCTGAAGATGCGTTCGAGTCTATAACTCTCTGCTGTGGTGATAACAGTTTAAAGTTAAACATTGCCAAAACTGACTTTTTCCATACCGATCGCTCTCGTCGTTCATTTGCATTGTCAGTAAGGATTTTTGATAATGATATTACAATTAGTGAGTCTACTCAGTTTTTGGGTGTCCATGTTGATGTTACCTTGAAGTGGCGTCAACATATTGATTACTTGAATGTGAGACTGCTGTCTGTCTTGTATTCGATTGACGTTTTGAAGCACCAAGTTAGCTTGAATGTAACAAAAACAATTTA
Organism: Cynegetis impunctata; assembly: GCA_030704885.1. NCBI lineage: Eukaryota > Metazoa > Arthropoda > Insecta > Coleoptera > Coccinellidae > Cynegetis > Cynegetis impunctata. Next base: position 3,174 of record JARQZK010004511.1, on the reverse strand, counting down.
CTCTGCAAATTTTGAATCGTTGTTGTCATATGGAATAATATTCTGGGGCAACAGCCCACATACTAATTCCCTACACTTAGGACATCAGCATTGGCGCTGTGCGTGTCAGCGGCGGAGTATGCCTCTCCTGTATGGGGCGCCTCCGCACACGCGGGGCAGGTTGATGTCGCAGTGAATGAATCCGTGCGGATCGTGACGGGGTGCTTGAGACCGACTCCGGTGCATAAGCTCTATCCAATTGCGGGGATAGCTCCCCCACACATACGTAGAAGGGTCGCGGCAGACATGGAGAGGACAAAACAGCAAACGGACCCCCGCCACCCATTGCATGAACACCAACAAGCAGCGGGGCGCCTCAAATCCAGGAAGAGCTTCCTCTCACGAACACGAACGCTCGAGGGACCGCCTGAGGCAAACCGCATCACCCAGTGGAGGAGCGAGCTTATCGCACCCGAAATCGACCCGAGTGAGGAGCTCGCCCCGGGCAGCAGCCTGCCTTTTGCTACCTGGCGAACACTCAACCGACTGAGAACTGGAGTATCAAGATGCAAGACCAACCTGCAAAGAAACACCCTGTGCGAGTGCGGCCAGGTACAGGACCCGAGTCACCTATTGGCCTGTCCTGGGCTTGACGAACCGTGTAACTGGCAGGACATCTGCGATGCAAGTGGAAGGGCAGTAGCAGCTGAAGATTATTGGAAATATTGTGTTTGACCGGACACGGAAAGTAAGTAAGTACTAATTCCCTATTTATTAGGTACTCAAAAAATGACGTTGAGGTCGATATTAAGACTACCTTTTCGGGAAATATGTAGAGGTTTATTTAAAATGCATAATATTTTTACTGTACCTAGCTTGTTTGTCTTTAGATCTTTGCTATTCATTTATAAACATAAAGAATTGTTTTCTCGCTTCAAGAATCTGAATAACACACGACAGATGATTCCTTATCAACTGCCAAAGCTATCACTCACATCAAAAAAGCACAATGTACACTTGTATAAAATTATATAATGCTCAACCAAAACATTTCTGGGCTATTGATGGTGTGAGCCTCTATGTAACAAGTGTTCGTAAGTTTATCCTGGATGCAGAGCCTTATCTCTGCATCTAAATGAATATTATAATTACTGTTCCAACCAGCATTAAACTGTGGTATCTATCTGTGATAATCTTTGATATAAATGTTATTATATATATATATATATATATATATATATATATATATATATATATATATAAGTTATATATATATATATATATACATATATATATATATATATATATATACTAATATATATATAATATATATATATTACTATATATATATATATATATATATATATATATATATATATATATAATATATATATATATATAATATATTTATATATATATATATATTTATATATATATATATATATATATTTATATATTTCAATTCGACATTTCTTGAGTCTTCGTTCTATTGTTTTTTTAATTCGAATGAATTCTTAGTTGCAACGTTTCGATGAAGTCTCATTCAGCCTTCTCAAGTGGATGCTGAATGACTACTGAGAACCATCTCTTCTCTCTCTCTTTGCCTAGATTTCTGTGTTTAGGTCGTTGCTATTGCAACATAGGCCCCTTTTAGCATCAATTGAATGAAAATTGTTCTTCCTTTTGTTGGATTGCTTCAATTGGTGATTTGTAAATTCGCGATGCTATGAGCGAATTGTCTACCCCTAGTTTCACCTAGTTGGCAGTCTGCCTACGTATTAGAGGATTTTCATGGCTTGCAGCTATTTCATGTGCCATTGCTGCTGTCTGCTTGGCTACCTATCCTATCTATCAACATTTAGGTCTCTGTGCAGCTGAACGTTACGTATGAAATTATGAAATAAGGTGCGTCGGTCAACATTCTGAGGGCCTTATTTTGAATAATTTGTATCTTATTCAAATTTGTTGTGCAAGTGTCTCCCCATGCGGCAATTCAGTATGTGAGAACCATCTGGTTCGTTGTGGGTGTATTTATTGACCCGCGCGTGTGCAGAACATACCGGTAGTTCTCTTTGGTCGGAGGTTCCCTTTGTGCCACCCTAGTTCCATCCGTCATGTTAATGCTCGTATTCATTGCATCCGTATTCTGAATTTCTGTGTTTTCATTCAATGTGACTTTCCATATATGTGGTAAATTCAGAGCATCATGCCGTTTATTGAAATTGGATCGTTGTTCAACTTCTATCGATTCCCTAATAAGTTTACTTGTTCCACACTCCACGGTTCCCAGTTGTGCAGAGTTTTCGATACCTATTTCGTGATTATATTTTTCAACGTGTTGAACTAGGGCTGATATAGGTAATTTTTGCACTGCATTTTAGTATTCTTCTATTGTGCATGATTTACCTATAATAATTTGTTTGGTCAATATATATTTTATTATAATCCTTGTACAGTATGCCATAAACACCGTAGTTTTTCGAAGGAATTATGCACATGCATGGGCGCCGGCAAGGGGAGTGGGGGGAGGGCAAATCGGGCATTTGCCCCCCCTGGAGTTGGAAAACAAGTTCAATTACAACAAAATCATATTCATACATTCATTTTTTTTTATATAAAATATTAAAACATGTTGACAATACAAATACACAACCAGAGAACAAACTTAAAATATAAACATATGTTTTCTAGTTACTCATTCTTTGAACAATAACTGCAATCTTCTGGGGCGGAGCCCGTATTTATTAAATACTGCATCAATAAATGCTGTATTTTCCCAAACTCTTTTACGATGAATACTCATCATACAAAGTCCGGAAAGTCTATCATGCTTCATAGTCGATCTTAGCCATGTCTTGACTCTTCTTGATGTGCTGAGGAACTCTCAACGATACAGGTTGTGGCTGGAAGAGTGAATCCAATTTTGATTACTTCCGTTACAGAGGTCATATTGCCCAATGAAAATTTAAGCAGATTGATATATTTTCATTCGTGGATTTCTGGAGGAGTACATTCAGACAACTTCCTTATCATCTCATACAAGGTTATTGCCTCTGACAGAAAGTTATCCAAAAGATCATCGTAGAAGTCTTGAATAGCGGCTGTTACCTCTAAAAAATTTTTCAAAGTCAAGATCCGCATGGTTTTTGGAAGTTTATATAAGTTGTATCTTTTCGATTTTTTTTTTTAAATCGA
>JARQZK010004510.1:105000-117379 GCA_030704885.1 Cynegetis impunctata | reverse complement strand
AACCTACATAAAACCTTTAGTTACTCATAATAGATTAGTTACCATAATATAATACGTTAGTTACGAAAGCATAATACTTTAGATACCAAATAATATTAGAACTAGTTTTGATGAACATATAAAACAAATATTTTTGACAAGTTTTCAATCTTGATGGATACACCTTTGCCGTTAGCGTCTGCTTGTCCTCTAAAACGTCATCTTCCGTGTAGTGGTCATCTTCGCTAATTCATTAGTTCGTTAGGCTCCTCCAATTCCAATTAAAAAAGCAACTTTCATCATTAAAAACTCCTCATCTGGGACAAAAAACAGAAATTCGTTGACTTGTTCTCTTGTAAATACATTTGACTTTTTTGCAGTATATCCAACATTTTTCTTCTTGATGAAACGTATTAAAGCGCCGTATTTATCGTTTTCCACACATTCCTTAAGTTCTAACATGGAATATTTCGGCCATAAGGATGAAGCAGAATATTTCTCAGAGAGTTTTGCAAAATACACCAGCAACACCGTTTCTTCTGCACCTTGAATATGTTCTTTGTTTCGCCACTCACTAAACTGCCGATATTATTTTTTATAATGGATTTTAGAATTATCCGGAAGCAAGTCCAACCCTATAGTGTTGGCTGCAGCTAATATATCGTCAGGAATATAAAAATCTTGCATGGTTTTAATGACTTTTTGAAATGCCGAAATGAAATGACATAAAATCTTGTGCTTTTATTTTCACATCGCCGTTGTCAATGATACGATAGAGCTTTGAATGTAACTCGATTATTAGCGATTTAAAACCGTCTCGGACATTTCTAGGTGACTCGGCTGTCGCCTCGTCACCTAGCAATGTCCTCGACTATTATAAATCGCATAATAATCTCGTTATATTAATAGCTATAAATTGGCAATATTTCGAAAACTTCAAATTTTAGGTATAGATAACTTTATACAAAGTTACCTTCTTTTTAAATGCTAAATACTACAAAATAAGAAAAATGGGGGGTTTTCATTTGAAAAAATTGATTTTTGTCAGTTCTCTCAATCTCATTTTAGATCTTTTTTTTCGAACACCCTGTATGATTAGTTATCCAAATACTATACAAAATCTATTAAATCACGTATTTTTCAATAAGGAATCTACCCCAAAGTAAGTAATACGGGAATCCTTATAGGAACAATTGATAATTATATTAGGGCTTGCAATCGTCATTTTTGACATAAAAACCTAAATATGTCAAAAACGCTTAGACTTAGGCATAAGACATAATACACAAAGTCTACCATTTAAATAATAATTAATCAATGGATACAAAGAAGCGTTGATAAAGAACGGTTGACAGAGGTCTCCTAGAAGATGGATGGTAATCGACTTGCAATGTGGTAGTGGGGGGGGGTGCAGGGTTGGCATGAGAGACTTGTGCTTGGGGGTTTGGATGGACGAAGAGTTGTTATTTAGGCATCACGTTGCATCTTTAAGGAAATCCAGTTATATGAGGTTGAAGGGAATACAGAGATTTAAATATGAATTGAATGAGGCAACTAAGTTCAGACTTGTTAGATCTCTGGTCTATCCTTTATTCGATTACTGCTGTCCGGTGTACTTTGCTTTGCTGACAAAGAAAGAAAAATATAATAAAGTATAAACTTTGAAATAAAAACACTTGGCTTATGTTTCACAATATAAAAAATCTTTAGATACTGTACTTAGCAGTAATAAAAAGTCAACTCAAGCAGTCAACGAAACATTGTCTGCCTTAAACTTATGTTTGAAACAGAGTTATTTCAAATTTAATAATATAATATACAAACAAGAAGACGGATTGCCCATGGGATCACCGTTATCGCCTTTGTTGAGTGAAATTTTCATGAATAACTTAGAAGAAAAAATTTTCAATACTGATAATAATTTAATTTACGTTTTATTATGGAGACGTTATGTAGATGATATTTTTTGTATTTGGACCGGTACAGATAGGCAGTTAGATAATTTCCTTAAATATATAAATACTTTCTACAACTCGATTCAATTTACAAAAGAAGTAGAAAACGAAAACGGTACCTTGAATTTCTTAGACGTTCAGATTGCTAGGAATTTGAATTCTCTTACTTTCAACATTTATAGAAAACCAACCTTCACAGATACTTTAATTCACAGCGACAGTAACCAACACATTGAAATAAAACTCAGAGCTTTTCATTCGTTCATACATAGGTTGTTCACGATTCCATTATCGGAAACAAATTTTCAAACTGAAGTTAATACAATTAAATTATTAGCCATCAATAACGGTTACAATGAAAGTCTTATCGACAAGCTCATTCGGAAAAAACGAATAAAGTATCTTTTGCATTCAATATACCCCACGCAAACTATTAATGAAGAACAAAAATACTTCCCAATAAATTATGTGCCTAATTTGAGTAGCAAAAAAAAACAGACTATCGAAAAATAACGTTAAAACAATTTGTACAAATAAAAGAAACTTGAAGTCATTCTTGGTCAATAATAAAGAAAAATCTAACATCGGAGAAAACAGTGGTATTTACAAAATATTTTGCGACGAATGTCCTGCTTTCTATATTGGACAGACAGGAAGGAATAGAAATATTCGTGTTGAAGAACATAAAAAGTCAATTTTACAAAACAAAAATACCACTGGCTTCTCTGAACATTGTATAAAATTCAATCACTTCCTGGATTTCAACAAAACCAAATTGTTACATTCAGGTAACAAGGGTAAACGTCTTGACCTTCTCGAAATTCTCGAAATAAGTTCCGCCCATAATAGTCAATTACCCCTTGTAAACGAACAAATTGATTTTCAGGTATCACCTTTGCTTTTGTCTGTTTTATAAATTACGATGCAATACTCTCCTGTAGTCAGTCTTGATAATGAGTTCATAGCTCGAAACATGTCGACTTTTTATTACTGCTAAGTACAGTATCTAAAGATTTTTTATATTGTGAAACATAAGCCAAGTGTTTTTATTTTAAAGTTTATACTTTATTCTTTATGATGTTTCACCAAGTGATGTGCGAGAATTCAATCTCAGTTATTAAAGAAAAATATAATTTGGCCAAAGTTCAGAATTCATGTCTTCGATTTGTATTTTGTATTCCCTACAAAATTCATATCACGCCCTACCGTAATAAACTTGAAGAGATCACATTCGCACAGAGGGCAGAGTATTTACTGGCTCGTTTTCTTGCCAGATTGACTGCCAGTGAAACTCCTGACTATCTTTTCAATAGATTGGAATCGCGTGGGTCAGCTCATCAGGTGAATATACGCCAGGCTGGTAATTACAGCGTTCCTCGGCATAGAACATCCAACTTAGAGGGTTGTTTTGATTATATGGCCCCCCATACGTTAAATAAGTATAATGCTCTGTTTGAGGCTGATGTCTCAATAAGTTCGTTTAAGAAAAAATTGTATAATCGGTTGACAGAGGATAGTTTCTGTTTTGGTTAAGTTTTAGTTAAGTTTTGGTTAGATTAAAATAAGTATATTGAAATGAGTATATTCTTTGAATATTTTTGAGTTGTGTTTATGCGTAACTTAAGGCTTCTTATTTCTTACTAGGGAAAGATTTGTTAAATTTTTGATTGTTTTTTGATTGGTTTTTACAGTGTTAAGTTGTTTAAACCGGAGGAGTGGAAGATTAGCTTGGCTAAACTCCTTCCATTTGTAAGCCTACATGTAAGGCAATTACAATGAACTTATTATTATTATTATGGAATACAGAATTGTCTAGCAACACAGATTGAGCAAAAAAAAATCTTTGAGAGAGGAAATTTCAAAATTTGATTGAAAGCCCTCCATAAAACTCAAACTGAGCTCCTTCTCCAAGCATACTTGAGTGAGGAATGAAACACGGGGCCTGTCCCTTCTTCTATTCATACTGAGTTACTATTTGTATGTGATGATGGTACAATGCATTGATACGAGTTTTATCATGATTAAGATGAATTGTTGAAATTGAATAGATTATTTGAATTTATTAATTATCATAAAATTACGATCTCCTAAATTGAAATGTTGAAAACGTTTTTACCAAACTAACTAAACCCTGTAGATATAATATTGAGCTTCCAGCAATTTCAATTTGTATATTTATAGTATTTGTTTCAACTGAATGGTGTTTTAATACTACCCTTTTGTGGAATTTCAAGATTTTGCATCGGTGGGAACTCACCTTTTTTTTTTGAAATACCGTTTATTCAAACAACATTAATTACAATACATGTACCAATGTAAAATTTCTCAAATCAGTGCTTTTAGGCACTGGCCTCGAGAATAACAAAATCTACGATAAATACAGTGATATACAATATAGTCAATTAACATTTATATAAACATTTAATTTTCTAACAAAACTCTTATAATTATTTGAATCTTTTATAAATTTTGGTAAATTATTGAATGTTTTAATTGCATCTATAATTGGATTGTTTAAACCGATATTAGTCCTTGTATATGCTTGATGGATGTTATCATGGGATCTTGTTTGGTAATCATGCAAATCAAAGCAAAATTCAATATTTATGTTACATTTTTGATGGTTATTAATTATTTTATAAACAAGTTTGCACTGCTCTTTATCTAGAATTTCCTTTAACCGACTTAAATTCAGTTCTGAATATATTATGTTAGTGCTAGTAAGCCAATCATACTTGAACAATATTTTAAGTATTTTATTTTGTAATTTCTGTGCTTTATCAAAACTAACTTCACCACACATACCCCACACAGGCAAGAGATACCTAAAATGTGCTAAAAAAATGCATTATAGACCTGAAATTTACTTTCCATAGACAAATAATCTCTACTTTTATATAAAGCGGGTAACATTGAAACTATTTTTTCAGACATTTTAGTAATGTGTGATGACCAGTTCAAATTTTCATCTACAATTAATCCTAAATATTTCATACATAATACTTTCTCTACAGGAACACCGTTTATGCTAATATGTAGTTCATTAATTATTTTATTTTTCTGCTTAAATACAATATATTTGGTCTTATCCACATTAATTTTCAATTTATTTGAATGCAACCATTTGAGATAAGCATCAAGATCATTATTCACTTGTTTATTGAGGGTGATTTCATCTGATCCGGCGTATAGCAAAACAGTATCATCTGCAAAGGTGAAATATCTGGCCTCCAGATTGGCAAGCTTAAGATTGAGTACATATAGGGAGTACAACAGTGGTCCAAGAACCGACCCCTGTGGCACCCCGTAAGCACTAGACAACCACGCACTACTTGTATCCTGAAGCTTTACATATTGATTTCTTTGAAGTAAATATGTTTTGATCAAGCTGTGCATAATACCCCCAAATCCCATTCTCAATAATTTACTTAACAAAATATCTATGCTTACCACGTCAAAAGCTTTTTTCAAGTCGACGAACACTGCTATTACAACTTCTTTCCTATCTAACGCTCTTGAGACATAGTCTATGAAATCAACAGCAGCACCAAGTGTGCTACTATTTTTTATAAAACCATACTGAAATTTATCGGTCAATTTGTGGATATCTATGAAAGATAACATTATTTTTTTTATTAATTTTTCTAGGATTTTAGAGAATACACTCAATACCGCAATAGGTCTGTAATTGTTCATGAATTTTTTATCCCCCGACTTAAAGAGTGGAGTAATTTTACTAATTTTTAATTCCTGAGGAAAAATTCCACTTTGGATAGTTTTGTTAATCAGATGTACTAGAATTGGTAGTATGCATTCTCCAAGATTATTTATATCCCTAACTGTAATTTCGTCATGACCGGGAGCTGTGTTTTGTCTTAGTTCCTTCTATTTACTAATGATAAAAAATATTCTATTCGGAAATTTACAAAAATAAAATTCCTACTTCAATGACATGGTTTATTAATGTTTTCCAATGGTTCAGTTTAAGTTACTGGCACGGTGTTAATGATCAGTGAACTCAGCATTGAGCCTCTATAAAATAAAATAAATTATGCTAAATAAAATTTAATAATTATATAAACTAAACAATGTCTGAACAATAACAATACAACTTCAGGTGAGAATCATTAATACAGTAACTTTGATTTCCATATAAGTTCAACCGACTTATTGTGCCCACAATTTCCATTTCTTTCTTATTGCTTTGTCTCACAGTTGCTTCAAACAAACCATCTCCTGGTAGGGTTTGAAAATTGATTAGGAAGTCTTTGATACCTTCTCTTGACCTAATAGACTTCTCGGAGTGAGATAAGATGTGCGCGTTGATAGCTTTTTTCAAAACAAGAGTTTCGCATTGTGAGTATACCTTGAGCTCCGTATTGATATATTTTATTGTGAAGTTGAATAAACGCAACACTTCTGTAGTAATGCTAACTGGTGTACTTTTTAGGCATGTACACCAATGATCAGGAATTGCTGCATGCTCACAGGTTCTTGTTGGTTCTATTTTATTGAATAGACTTAAGCCACTTTTACTTTTTGATATTCTTTTCCCACTTTCAATGAATTCGTTCATCAAGTTGGATGGTGAAGATATATCAAGAAGAGTTTCGTGAAGATCAAAATGTGTGGTTAGCATTTCAGCATTCCACTTAAGATTTGAAGTAGCTAAGGAGTATCTTTCTTCAAACTCTTTTGGAACTCTTATGAATAGAAACGGTAATCTTTCCTCCATTCTTCCTTGGTATGTCTGCCTGTAAGAGCCATATCTGATACCATGATCGCTCATCAAAATCACTACAGTATTTTCGAAATATCCTTTACTGTACATACTCTGTAATGAATTGAGATATACTTCATCGCCAAATCGTGGCTTATTCAGATCATCGTGTGATAAACTCGAAATCCAGAAGAAAGCAAAAAAAGGCACTTTCCATGACTCCATCTGGAACACAAAATCCCGTATGTATTGCAAAAACGTTTTATAAACCTCTCTGGCACCTACACATTGGAAAACATTATCACCAAACGAATTACCTATTAACTTTTCACTAATGAGATTGAAAAATCCCCACATATAATCGGTGGGTTGTTTCCGGAATCCCTTTTTCTCGAAATTAAATATTCCTATTCTCGCAGAGTCCTCGCCGAAAGAAGTTGTGTAATTCTTATCTTTAAAATCGCCCCATATAAATCTGCAATCATCAAAATATCCTGATGAAGATCGACAAGTGTTTTTGATAGTCTGTTCATTCTCGCCGGCAAGAAGAGCGATAAGATTTGGGTGTGTATTATCCGCTATCTTATTATAACCCAAGAACTCTACAAAGCCTAATTCCTCGAGAAACTTTGCAGATTTTGGCATTTGTCGGTGAAAATTGAGTCTTGATAAACCATCTAAACCTATTATCAATACATTAGTTTGTTTTTGGCTTATATCTAACGATGTGTTATTATATTTCGGAGGAATAAATGCAAAAAAATCCTCATAAACTTTTTTATCGTCATAATCACATTTAACATGTACGAATTCCATTTTAACATCAACGCTTTCATTAAAATGGATGCACTTCTCAACGAATTCGTACTGGCCATCTTTTTCACTTGAAGGAATTTTACTCTTTAATTCTTCGTAACAACAATGAAGTAAATATTGATCAGTTATGTTATATTCAGTGAAAGACTTTTTAATCAGGAAAAGTGAAGTTAAATTCGATTCAACTAGGGAAGGTGTGTCATTATTACAATGAACGCCAACAGATGGTGATTTGAAATACCTCTCCAAGTCTTTACTTATAACTGGCAAATCGGGTATATTGCACCCTGATGTCTTAATCAAATACTTTGTGTAATTGTTGGCAAAGCTCTCAATTTTCACTGGAGTGTTTGGTTTCAGAAATCCCATTTGTGAAATTGTCAACAACATAAGAATCAGAATATTCACGACAAATATCCATAAAAATACGGTTTTATTTGCTCTACAGCAAAATCTCTGGAGTTTCCTGGAAAAAAGGTGAATCTATGTTAATTTCAGAAAATATGAAGATTATATACAAGCAGCTATTTCATTAGCAAAAGGAGAAACTTTTTATTTTTCATTTTACGAGAAAAAAGTATTTCAGAAGGTATTTGTGAAACTTAAAGCCAAGTGTTTTTATTTTAAATATCAGTATTTAATCATGTTTCACCAAGTGATAAGCGAAACTTCAATATTAGTTATTTCAGAAGGTTTTGCTTACTTTGAACATTCGAAGCAGAGGGGCAGAGATGCTGTTACGTCTTTACTGCCCGAATATATTCGAAAATATTATACGATACTTCGTTCGAGTCTTAAGATAAGCGTTCAAGAAGGCGGTGAATAGATCAAGTCAATCTTACGTAGACATATATATATATATATATATATATATATATATATATATATATATATATATATATATATATATATATATATATATGTATATATATATATATATATATATATATATATATATATATATATATATATATATATATATATATATATAATCCGTCGTTACTACGTGATAATTTAACATGATGAACAAAAACTAAATTTGAATTCACTACGTTTATTATCACAAAAATATTTCGAAAAATATAACACTGCGATTGCAATTTCGGTCACTAGACCATCATCGCGCAGATTGAGTTAAGAACTGTAACTGAATACATAATTATATATTTGCGCTTACGGGTGGAAAGAATTATTGCAGGTACCTAAATAGACAAGAGGAACATATTTCAAGAAGGGCTAATCGAGTGGATTTCCCAAATTGGTACAATACAATGTTCTTAGAAAAATCGTTATTGTTTGAATACACTAAATATAGGAGAAGATACCAAGTCAATCTGGTCGTTCAGCATTATGATTGAGTTCAAAAATTTCTAATGATTCTAAGTAAGTAAGTTTGGTTCCTTTCGGTAATTTGTGCATGATTTTAAAATTATCTATTTGTGGAAATGGGTGGTGGTTTTCACGGCAATGATTAGAAAACGTTGAATCCGTTTTATTTTTCAAAAAAGATTGTTGGTGTTCTTTAAATCTTGTCTTGAACGATCGACCTGTCTGATCTATATACACTCCTTTACATACAGGACAAATCAACTTATAAACTCCTGAACTTTCAAATTTTGAAGTGATATCTTTGACATTGAAATATGTTCCTCTAGTCTATTTAGGTACCTGCAATAATTATTTTCCACCCGTAAGCGCAAATCTATAATTATGTATTCAGTTGTTAACTCAATCTGCCCGATGATGGTCTAGTGACCGAAATTTTTTGTTTTATTTTTCAAAATATTTTTGTAATAATAAACGTAGTAAATTCAAATTTAGTTTTTGTTCATCATATACAGGGCTATTCAAATTCGAGTATATGCATGGGGATTTCTATAACGGTAAGAGATAGAGGGATGGTTGAATGGGGGCAAAGTAGCATATTTCAGGGGTCAGTTATATGGATAAGAAAATCTGATATAGCTCCTTCAGTTCTGGAGTTATAAAAACTCATATATAAATATCTAAATTTATTTTGAGAGAATCACGTTAATACAATCATGGAAAAACTGAGTCAAAGTGAACAAATAATACTATTTTTATAGCAGTTATTGCAACCATTCAGTAAAAAAAAGTTATTGTATATTCACATAGTTCGTATATTCGTAAATCATTGAACAAGTGGAACATTTGACAATATCGAAAATAAGATTAAAATTCAGAATAAGCTCACATGAATTTCATATTTACTGTATCTGGGTACTTTTCACATTACACTTCATAGATTAATGCACTCTCAGAAAAAATTTCCGATAACTTAAGTCTCTGAAATAATAAGTTATCATTTGGATTAACAGTATCATTTATGCGACCACAATTTGTTATCATTGAAGAGGTATTCCCTGCTGAAACCTTTTCCTGTTCAATATACATTGAAGTTACTAAATAGATAACTACGACTATAAACATTTTGCTTTGAAACTCAATCTCTTCTTTTGTATGTATGTAACAAAATAATGATAGAGAAATGCGCGGAATATAACGTGCCTCTGCACATGACTTTTGTTGACTATCAAAAAGCCTTCGACTCTATTGAGATATGGGCAGTGCTGGATGCCATGAACAGGGCAAGAATCGATTCTAGATACTCGGACTTAATTGAACATATTTATAAAAATGCAACGTTCCACGTTAACATCAAGGAAGATCTACGAACCGAAAAAACTAACATCCAAAGAGGCGTGCGGCAGGGCGACACGATTTCCCCAAAACTTTTTACCCTGGCACTGGAAGACATATTCAAAAACCTGAGGTGGGAACAAAAAGGTGTGTGTATAGACGGAAATTACCTGAATCATTTTCGTTTCGCAGACGATATTGTAATTATGAGCCAAGACATAAACGAACTGGAGGAAATGATAAACGAACTTAAGCAAGCGTCAGAATATGTTGGTCTGCAGATGAACTTCCAGAAGACCAAAATCCTCTCTCATGAAAATGTCCAAATAACATTAGATAACCGCCACTTGAAAACCGTGGAGCAGTACATCTATCTGGGACATAATATCAAATTGGGCAGGGTCAACCAAACGGCGGAAGTCACAAGGCGAATCGGCTTGACTTGGACATCCTTTGGAAAATTAAGCCATATTCTTAGAGACCGTAAAGTCCCAATATGTCTCAAGAGAAAAGTGTACGATGCGTGCATTCTCCCCGTGGCAACTTATGGACTAGAGACCACCACTCTCACGGTCAACAGCAAAAGTCGTCTGGAAATTTTCCAGAGAGCAATGGAGCGAGCGATGTTGGGTATCAGCCTGAGAGGTAAAGTACGGAAAACGGAAATTCGCAAACGCACTAAAGTATCGGATATCATTGAACGGATTGCAAGATCGAGGTGGAGATGGGCAGGTCATGTTGCCCGAGATGACGTGAAATAGACCAAGAAAATAATTCAGTGGAGACCCAGAGAGACAGAAAGAAGTATGGGTTGACCCCAGGCGAGATGGCGGGATGACATAAAACTGCTAGCCGGGAACTCAAATATCTCAAAAACTAATAGATATTTTGATATCTGAATAAAGATACAAAAAGAGGAGGAAATTTCCTATAAGAAATTTTCAACTCCCCGAACTGTAGAATAAATATTTTCTCAGAGGGGTGAAAATACGACCGAAAACAGGTAATCTGGCTTGCGAAAGTCACGCCCATTTGGGACAGTTCAAAAATAAACTTTATTTAACTATATTAAATATGGAAATTAAGGAATGAAAAATTTCAGGTTCTTACCTACTGGATAAGTGAATGAACAATAATCCAGGGACAACAAATTTTTATCGCTATTTTTTGCAACAAGAACATTGCAAGTATGTTAACTGTTAAACTATGAATCTGATTTTTTTTTCCTTTCTTGGAGCTAGTTTCGAAAGACCTCAGAATAGATCCCCGTTAAAAAATTCGATTTTTTAGTTTTTTACTAACAATTTACTTAGTTGCAAAATTAAACACTCTAATCATAACTTTTTTTCCTGATTCTCTTATAAACAACGCATTTATTTATAACAATTTTTTGAACAATAGGAGATGAACATTGAAAACAACCATTTCCATGTAGTTTCCGATAATAAAAAACGAACATTCAAATTCATAAAAAAAATTTCATTTTGATTTTGCAAAACTACGTAAATTGTTAATAAAAAACTGAAAAATTGAAATTTTTAATTTTTCAACAGGGATTTACGTTAATTGCTCCAAAAATAAATGAATGAGAAAATCTTTCATTGCTTGTTTTGAACCAATAATTTTTTTAGAGTGATACAACACTTGTGCGAAAAAGCCTCACATGTAGTCAGTTGGTTGTTCCTGAAATCCATACTTTTCGTAGTTGAAGATTCCCATCCATGCAGAGTCTTCTGCGAATGAAGTGATGTAATTTTTAGCTTTAAAAATGAAGAACACCCTACTGCGTAGCACTAGAAATGATAAAACCCCTCGGCGCATGTGCATGTCGTCAATATTTTTTGAATGTATTATATAAATTAAATAACAATGAAAGTCGATTTTACGAATGAAATGAAGGAAAATTGCAATAAATGTATTAATAAGTCGATATAACGAATAAAATCCGTGAAAATTTAGCAAAAAAATTCATTGATTGACTGTCGAATTTGAATATGAATCAAATTGATAAGCTGGGAAGCAGACACAGACGCAGAATCAGTTGAAGCTATCAACGTCGCTTGGTTACCGTGGCACACAGAGCACTTCGACGCATGTTTTGTAGGACTTCGTACATATCGACCTTGGCACATGCGCATGTCGTAATTCCTATCTGAAAAACGCTATATTTTTATATTCTTCGTTGGGAAAAATTGAGAATTGAAATTCCCTAATGAAACCATATGTGTTTTAAAATCGGGCCAGATAC
>JARQZK010004510.1:0-100000 GCA_030704885.1 Cynegetis impunctata | reverse complement strand
GAGTTTAATTTGACATTTGACAAGCGAAAATGTCAAAAATAAACTCGGTTTATCATTAAACTTAGTTCAAAATATACGGTGCAAGAGCCTATTAGTGTTTTACAGATGTGTAAGAGATAGATCTGGGAAGTTAATTTGTTTTACTATTTAGTAAAGATTCAGACTGATTCTGAACTTTTCACATGCAGAGTTTGAATTACGGTGGATAAAAGAATTTTGAATTGTTATTTGCAGTTGTGCATTCGCAGATGAACTCGAACTAGTTCGGAATTAATTCTGAGTTCAGCAGCCCTGGGGATTAAGCTGAGGCTTTTGAGTGTTTGGTAATTCAACCAAACAGTCGGGACCAGTGGCGTAAATAGCTTTTCGTGATGGGGGGGATATGACTTTGTGTGAAATTCCATAAGTTTTTCGTCTAAAGTTTTATTTGTTGATAAAAGTAATATTTCATGTACATAGTACAAAATAAGAAGAAAAAAAATTTTTAGGCTTAACATCGCCTTGGCGAATCAAATATTTCTTCCACACTTTCAACTAACGAGAACAGCAGGTGTGGCAGTAAAAAAATTTCTGATGAAACGTCAGTTTTGATGAATTTATCAGCTGCTTTGTCAACTTCGTATAAATTATGCTTGAAAAAACACCGAAAATATTTTTAATATATTTAGTCTAGTCAAGGAGGCTTCGGTAGCCCAGCGGTGAGGTGTATCCCTTGTAAACAGAGGATTGTGGATTGGAGTCCCACCTTGCTCTTGAGTGTAGTGTATATACGGAATTTAGTGGTCGGAACCGGCGTTAAACTGTAGGTCCCTCTAGTTAATAAAAATAGTCTAGTCAACAAGTGCTTTTTTGTTCAAGTTTTTGAAGCAGTTTCGGAAAAATAAAAGCAAAGTGTTATTCGATTTGGAGTAGCATGTAGATGTTTTTTGAGAAAATTGAAAATTCGCAAGCGAAAGTTGTGAGAGTTATGAACAATATACCTACTGACAAAAGGGGAATTGTTTTTTTGCCAACATGTCAAGAAATAGTTGAGATTTTTGAAATTTGAAGAAATATACAAAAAGAAGAAGAAATTTCGCAGAGGAAAAACTCAACTTCCGGAACTGTAGAATCAATATTCATAATTTTCTCAGAGAGGTAAATATGCGGCTGAAAAGGAGTAACTTTGTTTGGTCAAGTCACGCCCATGTAGGACACTTCAAAAATAAACATTATTTAACCATATAAAATATGAAAAGTTACTACTGAATCGGTGAATGAACAATAATCCGGCGATAATAGAAATTTTTCTATTAGTTATGCAATAGTTAATTGTCAATTTATTGGTGCTTGAACATAAAAATTGTGATAAATGTTCAAGTAAAGATCGGAGATTTTTTCGTTCTTGGAGCTAATAAAGTAAATCTCTTCATTTCAATTCTTCAGTTTTTTATTAACAATTTACGTAGTTTCGCAAAATCAAAATAAAAAATGAAATTTTTTTAATGAATTCAATGGTCCGTTTTTTATTATCGGAAGCTACATGGAAATGGTTGTTTTCAATATTCATCTCCTATTGTTTAAAAAATTGTTATAAATAAATGCGTTGTTCATAGGAGAATCAGGAAAAGAAGTTATGATTAGAGTGTTTAATTTTGCAACTAAGTAAATTGTTAGTGAAAAACTAAACAATCGAATTTTTTAACGGAGATCTATTCTGAGGTCTTTCGAAACTAGCTCCAAGAAAAGAAAAAAATATCAGATTTATAGTTCAACAGTTAACACACTCGCAATGTTCTTGTTCAAGTAGCAAAAAATTATTGCATAACTAATGCGCGAAAAATAGCGATAAAAATTTGTTGTCGCTGGATTATTGTTCATTTACCTATCCAGTAAAAAACTGAAATTTTTCATTCCTAAATTTCCATATTTAATATAGTTAAATAATGTTTATTGTGGAAGAGTCCCAAATGAGCGTGACTTTCGCAAGACAGATTACCTGTTTTCGGCCGTATTTTTACCCCTAATTATAAATATTTATCCTACAGTTCCGAAGGTTAAAAATTTCTTATTTCATTCTCCTCTTTTTGTATCTTTATTTAGATATCAAAATATCCATTAGTTCTTGAGATATTTGAAAAAACACACTCTTCTCTTTTTCTTTCAGTAAATTGTTTATCACTTTTACAATTTTCCCGAACGGAACTTAATTCTTTTCAAAAACTATCTACATGCTATTTGCTCATATTCTTTCGAGACTGATGAAAAAAGTTGAATACAAAAGCACTTGTAAAGTAGATTATATTCTCATGATTAGTAAATCTTTCTCCAAGATTCATGATATAGAAGTCCAGCCTTCGCAAGAAAATTTTGACTAACTCGACAATTTTTATTAACTTCAAAATATTATGGAGTAACTAAATTGACAATCAAATCCAAAATTTAGTCCTATTTTTCAATACCTACTATTTTTGATACCTACTCTACATTAAAAAATATTCGAAATATTAAATATCGATTGAAGATCCTCTATGAGCAGAAGTCACGCTCCTCGAATGTAAACAGGAATTTAATCGGTCACTAGGGCCAAAAAACGAGTTTGAAAGAGCTCAAATGACTGAAATAGAAAATTGTATGTACGAAGGAAGAAGTCAACCAAAACCTCATCGCACTGTGTCCGTGAAGTTAGCACCCACATTTTCGAAAATGAAAGAAATTTTTTTTGCTTTCGTTAGTAACTCGTTAGTAATTGATTGTAACATCAAAATTTTTGTTTGTACCTCAAGGAAACTGATAGAAAAACACCGCATTCCGCGGGGTGCTAACTTCACGGGCACCCACTTTTCAATTTTTCGAGGAGAACAAAACACAGTTAGAAAGTCCATCGTTAGTAACTATTTGTAACATAAAAATTTTCGTTTGTAACCTAACCTTGAATGAGAAAACGGCACCCCTCAAATGCGAAGTTAGCACCCATATTTTCGAAAATGAAAAATTTTTTTTTCGCATTAGTTAGTAACTGGTTAGTAACTATTTGTAACACAAAAATTTTCGTTTGTACCTAACGTATAAACGCTATAATGGGGAAAATCACGCCCCTTATATGCGAAGTTGACACCCACATTTTCGAAAATGAAGAAAATTTTTTTCGCATTAGTTAGTAACTCGTTAGTAACTATTTGTAACATCAAAATTTTTGTTTGTAACCTAACATGAAATAGGAAAACGACATCCCCAAAATGCGAAGTAAGCACCCATATTTTCGAAAATGGAGAAAAATATTTTCGCATTAGTTAGTAACTGGTTAGTAACTGTTTGTAACACAGAAATTTTCGTTTTCACCTAACGTATAAACACTATAATGGGAAAATCACGCCCCTAATATGCGAAGTTAGCACCCACATTTTCGAAAATGAAGAAAATTTTTTTCGCATTCGTTAGTAACTCGTTAGTAACTATTTGTAACATCAAAATTTTTGTTTGTAACCTAACATGAAATAGGAAAACGACATCCCCAAAATGCGAAGTAAGCACCCATATTTTCGAAAATGGAGAAAAATATTTTCGCATTAGTTAGTAACTGGTTAGTAACTGTTTGTAACACAGAAATTTTCGTTTTCACCTAACGTATAAACACTATAATGGAAAAATCACGCCCCTAATATGCGAAGTTAGCACCCACATTTTCGAAAATGAAGAAAATTTTTTTCGCATTCGTTAGTAACTCGTTAGTAACTATTTGTATCATCAAAATTTTTGTTTGTAACCTTACATGAAATAGGAAAACGACATCCCCAAAATGCGAAGTAAGCACCCATATTTTCGAAAATGGAGAAAAATATTTTCGCATTAGTTAGTAACTGGTTAGTAACTGTTTGTAACACAGAAATTTTCGTTTTCACCTAACGTATGAACACTATAATGGGAAAATCACGCCCCTAATATGCGAAGTTAGCACCCACATTTTCGAAAATGAAGAAAATTTTTTTCGCATTCGTTAGTAACTCGTAAGTAACTATTTGTAACATCAAAATTTTTGTTTGTAACCTAACCTGAAATAGGAAAACGACATCCCCGAAATTCGAAGTAAGCACCCATATTTTCGAAAATGGAGAAAAATATTTTCGCATTAGTTAGTAACTGGTTGGTGACTGTTTGTAACACAGAAATTTTCATTTTCACCTAACGTATAAACACTATAATGGGAAAATCACGCCCCTAATATGCGAAGTTAGAACCCACATTTTCGAAAATTAAATTTTTTTTCGCATTAGTTAGTAACTCGTTAGTAACTGTTTGTAACATCAAAATTGCGGTTGTACCTATTCTACTATATTAGTTAGGCAGATCAACTGCGCATGACAAAATGGTCTTTGGATTTGAAGAGCGCCGGTCTCGTAAGTTTCAGCAACTAAGCTTAATAAATTATTATCATGCGCCTTCGAATGACCTTTTATTAATTAAATATTTTATTAAGAAATCTGAAAATTTTAGAATTTGAAATGTGAGATTTACTAAGCTTTGTTTTCAATGATGATAACAGCGGGAAGGTATACTCAAAATTACATCGAAATGACCGAACAAATTTCAACAATTCATTGTTTAAATTATTAATAAGAGTATAATGATAATTCACTTATGTTTGAATTTTAGTCAATAATCCATTATCACTAAGGATATCTATAATGATAAGTCATGTATATTTGAATTTGAGTTCCAATAGTTCAATTGGAAAGAATAGATTCACCTGAGATTAGTACCTGAGTATTTGGATGTGTTAACTTCTATGTCTGAGGAAATACTTAAGAACAAGTTATGTAACTACTTTCGGATTTAAATATAGATCCAAAACTTCGCATTCAAGTGATGTAATTTTCCCATTATAGGTAAAGTTACAAACGAAAATTTTGATGTTACAAATAGTTACTAACGAGTTACTAAACAATACGAAAAAAATCTTCCTCATTTTAGAAAATGTGGGTGCTAACTTCGTATTTTAGGGGCGTGATTTTCCCATTCTAGTATTTATACGTTAGGTACAAAGGAAAATTTTTGTACAAATATTTACTAACCAGTTACTAACCAATGCGAAAACATTTTTCCCTATTTTAGAAAATATGGGTGCTAACTTCGCATTTTGGGGATGTCGTTTTTCCATTTCAGGTTAGGTTACAAACAAAACTTTTGATGTTACAAATAGTTACTAACGAATGTTACTAACTAATGCGAAAAAGTTTTCTTCATTTTCGAAAATGTGGGTGCTAACTTCGCATTTTGGGGGTGTCGTTTTTTCATTTCAGGTAAGGTTACAAACAAAAATTTTGATGTTACAAATAGTTACTAACGAGTTACTAACTAATGCGAAACAAATTTTCTTCATTTTCGAAAATGTGGGTGCTAACTTCGCAAAAAAGGTGCGTGATTTTTCCCATTATAGCGTTTATACGTTAGGTACAAACGAAAATTTTTGTGTTACAAATAGTTACTAACCAGTTACTAACTAATGGAAAAAAAAGATTTTTCATTTTCGAAAATATGGGTGCTAACTTCGCATTTTAGGGGTATCGTTTTCTCATTCAGGGTTAGGTTACAAACGAAAATTTTTATGTTACAAATAGTTACTAACGATGGACTTTCTAACTGTGTTTTGTTCTCCTCGAAAAATTGAAAAGTGGGTGCCCGTGAAGTTAGCACCCCGCGGAATGCGGTGTTTTTCTATCAGTTTCCTTGAGGTACAAACGAAAATTCTGATGTTACAATCAGTTACTAACGAGTTACTAACGAAAGCAAAAAAAAAATTTTTCATTTTCGAAAATGTGGGTGCTAACTTCACGGACACCATCGCACTCCTTCTCCTTCTAAATTTTATACTACCTATACTATTGAACAAAACTGCTTTAGATATAATACTACACCATTAAACAAAAGTTCGAGCACTTTTGTTTAATAGTAAGTATAGTATACAATTTAGAAAGAGAAGTGCGTGGAGATTTTGGTTGACTTCTTCCTTTCGAAATGAAAATTTTCCATTAGAGCCATTTGAACTTTTAAAACACTTTTTTGCTCATAGTGACACCGATTAAACTTACTAATTCAACATTGAATAAAATATGCTCAAAACTACTAGTTACTTTATAATGTTAAAATTATGTCCATTCCTGATTGGTCGGCCTGTTCGAAGCGCGGAAATTATACAATACTCAATTGCACAGCCATCACAAAAACATATCTAGGTGATTTTTTTATAATTGCACATACATAATAGTAGAAGAGGTGCTAGTGCTTAGTAAATTTCATGTAAAGGCCTACTTAAATACGTACATAGATACGTACATAGAATTTTATTGAGTTCTATTATAATTATCGTAGGCTCATGGGGGGGGATTGATCCCCTTGACCCCCCCCATATCTACGCCACTGGTCGTGACTGCATTATGTCAATCTCGAATTAGTTATCAACTAGTTTCAAATCAGTTCTGAATTCTTACCTCGAACAAAGCTTATTTTTCAATGGAACATAAGAAAATATCAGCTATTAAAATGCTTGCAAGGGATCCCAAAACAATTGTGTAATTTGGTTTATGAAATTTTCATCCACGATTTATGAAAAAGTTGATATGTGATTAATCTAAAATATTTCAAATTGAAGATGAATTCTCTTCTGGATATTGTGAAGAGCATGTTATCGACATGTGGTATGATAATATGTTGAGTAAGTTATATAGAATATTTTATTGAGTTTAGCTTTCGACATTTTGTTTTTTGTAGATTTGAGACAGCAATCGGGTATTCTATAGTATGACTGAGTTAGAGTTCAATACAAGATAGCTTTACTCATTAATAGCGATAAGATTATCCAATCAATATTTGGCAATGCTGGGTCTATGATGAGACAGTTTCGTTTCCAGATATTAAGAGTTTCAGGATTTGGTTGTTTGAACTCTTGAGACTGTAGTCCTGTATTCTAAGGTGGTCCAAAGAGTTGTTACACTTATGAAATCAAATTTTAAAAAAATAAGCTGATTGATTGTGAAAAATTTATTTTTAAAACTCAAAAATTCTTGGAAATTTATGTTTTAAAAATTACGTTGTCTAAATGTGCCCCATTTCTGTTTTGGCAGTCCTGAAGCCGACCTCTAAAATTTTCCATAACGCGGCGGCAAGTGTCTACAGTTATGGCTTCGATTTCTTGTCGAATATTGTTCTTTGGATCTTCCAGGGTGGCGGGTTGGTTGCGGTACACTTGACTTTTAAGATATCCCCTATCACAGGGCGACAGGTCCGGGCGTCGGGGGGCCACTGAATGTCTCCTATTCGAGAAATCAATTTTCTAGGAAAAAACGCTCGAACGACGGGCAAAGAGAGATTCTAAGTGTGATAGGTGGCTCCGTCCTGTTGGAACCGAGTGTATCCTTCAAATTCTTGAAGAGCGGGAGTAAAAAAGGTTTGAAGCATGCCGACATAATGCTGCGAATTCATCGTTACTGAGCAGCCTTGGTGGTCTTCAAAAAAAAAGGACCGATTATTCCGGATCCCGACATTGCAACCCAAACTGTGACCTTTGGGCTATGCAGAGGCCTTTGATGTTTTTTTTTAGGATTTTCCGCGCACCAGTATCGACAATTTTGAGTATTGACATGGCCATTCAGATGGAAATGAGCCTCATCCTAGAATAAGATGTTGTCGACTTCTGGAAATCTATTCATTATTTCGTTAGCGAATGAAAGTCTATCAGCAGGGTCCCTCGGCTTCAATTCTTACACTAACTGAATCTTATAGGGGTGCATGTGTAAATCTTTGTGAAGGATGCGAAGCACTAACGACCTCGAGACATTTAATACTGCTTCACGCTTTCTTGTCGATAAGTTCGGTTGTTGGCGCACAGACACCCTCACTCTTTCAATGTTTTCAGAGGTTCTCGCTGACATTTGACGACCAGGGACTAGGGACGTTCCGATACAAGTAAATACGAGTAAGTATTCGATACTTTTGTTTCGATACCAAGTACTTTTAGTATCGAATCAATCTTGCGATACTTACTCGGTATCGAAACGAAAGTACTTGGTATCGAATCAGTCAGGCTCAGATTGAACGGAACGAAACGAATGTTACTTTGTTACAAAATCTGAACGCATTTTCTTTGTGCTCAAAAGCTGTTTCGCTGGGTTCTGTGCTGAAGTTATATTACAGTCTCTTTCTCTCTCTCACTCGCATGCAGGCTCCCGCTCGTAGGCTGGGAAAAAAGAGGTTTTCTCTGTCTACGGTCGGGGTCGCGACTGGTTTGAGATTATAAAATCTCTATCTTCAGAATCGAGTACTTCCAAAGTATCGATACTTACATCGATACATTTTAGATAGTAATTATTTCGAAAAATTATAAAATCTCAAAATTCATAAAAATTTTTCAAAAAATTAAACTTACTTGACTTATTCTAACCTCACTATCCTAACCTCCGAGTGCAAGAAAGTATCGAATTCATGAGTTAAAAGAATTTTAAATTGGAAAAAATCTCTTCTCTTAATATTAAATGTATCTATTATTTGAATTCCATAGTTTTTTGAACTAGGAGGTTAGGTTCGTGAGGTTAAAATAAGTCAGGTTAGTTTAATTCTTTGAAAAAAGTGCGAAAGCGGCAAGATCGAAGTGCATATTCGGCTTTTTCAGCCCAAAATTTGTAATTAACAAAATATTTCATGAATTTTGATGATTTTGGCATTTTTCCAAATAATTATCAAGAAAAATCTAAAATGTATCGATATGAGTAAGTATCGATACTTTAAAAGTACTCATATGAGTAGTATCGAAAATTGATTTGAGTATTACTTATATGAGTAGGTATCGATACCTTGTATATATCGGAACGTCCCTACCAGGGACGCGTTTATTTAACGTTGAACCAGTTTCTTCAAACTTCAGAACCCATTTCGTAATCAACGGAAGGCTTGGACATTGCTGAACATCGTGCAAATTGAAATTTTGTCGAAATCTACGGCGAGTAATAATGGCAGAATTGTTGTTGCGGTAATACTCGCGTACACAAAACGAGCGCTCCTCTTTCGTGTAGCGTTGCATGGTGACTAAATTTCCCTGAGCCAAACTATCGTTTGAGTCCGACCGCACCATAATACCCCTCCTACCAAATTTTCTACAGCGCTACCAAATATTAACAACTCTTTGAACCACCCTGTATAATATGACAAAGCAAGAGTCGATAAGATGATCTATGAAACAGTTGGAAATGTTGTGCCAATTATTAGTCAGTTGAGCATGCAGATATGAAGATTATTTGATATTTCGTTCTTTTGAAGTTTTGAGACTATAGTCCTGTATTCTATAATATGATATAGTGCGAGTTCAGTACACAGCAGCTTCCTTCATTAATTGTCGATAAGATGATCTTTGAAACAGTTGGAAATACTGTTCCAACTATTAGTCAGTTGAGTTTCCAGATAAGAAGATTATTTGATATTTCGTTCTTTTGAAGTTTTGAGACTATAGTCTTGTATTCTATAATATAACTGAGTGAGAGTTCAGTTCATAGCTTTACTCATTAATTTTCGATGAGTTCGTCCTTGAAGCAGTTGTCCATACTGTGTTAATGATGAGGCTGTTGAGTTTCCAGATATGAAGAATTTTTTTTCAAAAACTCTTTCAATAGAATAGAAAGTATATATGTGTATCAACTGTAATTCATGAATGATAAAAATGACGAACTTTCATGGGTGAAATGATTGATGTGAAAGGTTCACTTCCCTTTTTTTTCAAGAATATTATTTGTTAGATAATTAATTACATGGTTAATTATACTACCACTTTTAAATGATCAATTATTATCGAGTTGCTACTGCTGATTTAGTTTTGAACAAGTTAATTGAAGGGAGAATTGATTTTGTTCCGTACGTAGATGAAGCAAAAATTTATTTGAAAGTATCTCACTTACCAAATCATCAGTTCAATTCGTTGTGATGAAAATTCCATTTAGTTTCATGGAATTTTGTTGATTTGTATATTTGAATATTCCTAGCACACTTAGCACATGCGATAAAACGAAATAAACGTTACAAATGAAAGAGATTATTTTGAATGTAAACTGATATTCATATTTTTGTGGAGTTTATTATCTTTATCCAGCCCATTTTATTCAACTGATATCATTTGGGAATAAATTTAGATATAATACTTCCCCATTGACGCTGAATGATAATAATATGGAATGTGTTGAAACCTTCATTCATACAAAATAAGTTCAATATACCACACTCTCAGAACTTTTTAAATATGAAAACACTCAATAATAATATTAAAAACACTATTCACTGTACGAATGCAGACAATAATATTTGGAGTAATATACTTAATAGTTAATTATGTATATATATATATACATATATATAATGTGTATATAAAGTATAATCTACTCAGTATTTGCTGCACCAAACTAACTTTTTTATTAATTATCAATTTTCGTATTAACCAA
This sequence comes from Cynegetis impunctata, assembly GCA_030704885.1. Lineage (NCBI taxonomy): Eukaryota > Metazoa > Arthropoda > Insecta > Coleoptera > Coccinellidae > Cynegetis > Cynegetis impunctata. The sequence goes on along the minus strand of JARQZK010004510.1, from coordinate 89,543 downwards.
AAAGTAATCATAAAATTAATAGATAAAGTGCGATAAGGTCGGAATTCACCTATTCTGATATAAACCATGCTGCAAGGTGATTCACTTGAACTGAATCAGATTGTAATACAGAAGTAGAGCTGTATTTAAGTGCATATTCCCGGAAAATGATAGACTATTTTACTGTATCGAAAGTCAATATTCCAGTGCGAGAGTGGTTTTATATCCGCTTTATACCTCTTGGACCACGATTTTCGTTGATAATTATTAGCAATAACAGGCTTGGTGAATCTCAAAAAATTTTATTAAAAAGTTGACGTTTTGCCACGACATTCGTGGCTTTATCAAAACTTTTGAAAAAATTGAAACTTCTTTGACATTTATTGATTTGAAAAAAATTGAATAGTTAAAAAAGACTACTATGTTTCATCAAAATTTTTCGGCTGTGGCCGTTCCCTGTTATTTATTACGTGCTATTCAGTCCAATATTAACATTCAAATCTGTTATTATCAGATGGTAAGGGAAACCACAGAAACCTTCAAATTATTTTGATTTTGAAAAGTCAAAGAATAGGGTACTATTTATCTTTTTTTCAAAAATTTTTATTACGGCTATGGCCGTCCTCAGTTATTAATTACGTGCTATTTAGTCCAATATTAACAGACAGGTCTGTTGATATTAGATGGGAAGGAAACCACAGAAACATTCACCCACGTAATGTACAAAATAGGATTAAAGTATTTGATTGCCGGATTTGTCTTTAAAAAGACATTACTTGTAATTTTGGAGATCAAATGTTCTAAACTATACTGTTTTTTTTTAGAAAAATTGAAAATTCCAGATGTTTAGATTCTCTAGAAGATGAGTTTTTATGGTAAGAGTTTGTTTGTCGAATTATTTTGTTTTGATTTATGTTGTTTCTTAGAAAAATTAAAGAATGAAATCTGCGTATATTGAACTTAAATGTTTTAAATCTGTTCTATCATTTACGACATTATTTAAAATTTTTTGAATATTTTTCATTTCTAACGTTTCTCTGAGCTTTTGATCTTTCTCTATTTCTCAATATATATAATATATAAATATATATATATATAATCTTTTGATAATTATTAGCAATAACAGGCTGGTTGAATCTTAAAAAACTCAATTTTATCAAAAAGTTGACGCCTCACCACGAAATTCGAAATTGAAATTTCTTTGACATTTATTGTTTTGAAATAATTGAATAAACAGGGCTGCTTTATATATGCTATTCAGTCTAATATTTATATTCAAAATTGTAATTATTAGATGGTAAGGGAAACCAAAGAAACCTTTACCTACGTAATGTTTGAAAATAATAATAATAGGGTTCTATTTATCTAACAACAAAGAAATTAGTTATGGGAAAACATTAAAGAAGTGGAGTAGAATTATCGGTATAGTACGCTTATATGGAAGCAGCCGTTGACACGTGTTTCGGACTCTTTGGTCCTCATCAGAACGGCGTACCTAAGTATTGGATTGAAAATTTGGAGATGAAAATAGTTTAATAAATAAAATCCTCTGTTATGGAAGAAAATCACTTATTTGTGGTTTATTGTTTGAACTCTCCGGTATGGGAGATTTGGTCAAACTTTGCCACGGAGGCGATTAATTCCATCCGAGAGATCTCAGAAAGAGTAAATTAACATTAAAAAAGAAAAATGAGAGTTTTAAACTGTAAGTACCCCTTTTTTTAAAAGATTTGAAATTCTAAATAAATAAAAAATTTCATTAAAAACGGCTACTTCCATATAAACGAACTATACCGATAATTTTTGCTTTACTTGTTTAATATTTCCCAAAACTATTTTTCTTTTTTAATGTTAATTTACTCTTTCTGAGATCTCTCGGATGGAATTAATCGCCTCCGTGGCAAAGTTTGACCTAATCTCCCATCCCGGAGAGTTCAAAACAATAAACCACAAATAAGTGATTTTCTTCCCATAACAGAGGATTTTATTATAAAAATTTCATTTAAAAACGGCTACTTCCATATAAACGAACTATACCGATAATTTTTGCTTTACTTGTTTAATATTTTCCCAAAACTAATTTTTCTTTTTTAATATTAATTTACTCTTTCTGAGATCTCTCGGATGAATTAATCGCCTTCGTGGCAAAGTTTTGACCAAATCTCCCATTTACCGGAGAGTTCAAACAATAAACCACAAATAAGTGATTTTCTTCCCATAACAGACAGGCATTTTATTTATTAAACTATTTTCATCTCCAAATTTTCAATCCAATACTTAGCTACGCCGTTCTGATGAGGACCAAAGAGTCCGAAACACGTTGTCAACGTCTGCTTCCATATAAGCGTACTATACCGATAATTTCTACTCCACTTCTTTAAATGTTTTCCCATAACTAATTTCTTTGTTGTTAGATAAATAGAACCCTATTATTATTATTTTCAAACATTACGTAGGTAAAGGTTTCCTTTGGTTTCCCTTACCATCTAATAATTACAATTTTGAATATAAAATATTAGACTGAATAGCATATATAAAGCAGCCCTGTTTATTCAATTATTTCAAAACACAATAAATTGTCAAAGAAATTTCAATTTCGAATTTTCGTGGTGAGGCGTCAACTTTTTGATAAAAATTGAGTTTTTTAAGATTTCAACCAGCCTGTTATTGTCTAATAATTTATCAAAAGATTAAAAATAGATCACGCAACAACAATTCGAATAAATAATTAAATATTGCCAAGCTGAAAATATGGCAATGATCCTAAACTTAAAGCTGAGGAGTTTTAAAACTGTAGTACCCTTTTTTTAAAAGATTTGAAATTCTAAATAAATAAAAAATTTCATTTAAAACGGCTACTTCCATATAAACGAACTATACCGATAATTTTTGCTTTACTTGTTTAATATTTCCCAAAACTATTTTTCTTTTTTTAATGTTAATTTACTCTTTCTGAGATCTCTCGGATGGAATTAATCGCCTCCGTGGCAAAGTTTGACCAAATCTCCCATACCGGAGAGTTCAAACAATAAACCACAAATAAGTGATTTTCTTCCATAACAGAGGATTTTATTATAAAAATTTCATTAAAAACGGCTACTTCCATATAAACGAACTATACCGATAATTTTTGCTTTACTTGTTTAATATTTTCACAAAACTAATTTTCTTTTTCAATATTAATTTACTCTTTCTGAGATCTCTCGGATGGAATTAATCGCCTTCGTGGCAAAGTTTGACCAAATCTCCCATACCGGAGAGTTCAAACAATAAACCACAAATAAGTGATTTTCTTCCATAACAGAGGATTTTATTTATTAAACTATTTTCATCTCCAAATTTTCAATCCAATACTTAGGTACGCCGTTCTGATGAGGACCAAAGAGTCCGAAACACGTGTCAACGGCTGCTTCCATATAAGCGTACTATACCGATAATTCTACTCCACTTCTTTAATGTTTTCCCATAACTAATTTCTTTGTTGTTAGATAAATAGAACCCTATTATTATTATTTTCAAACATTACGTAGGTAAAGGTTTCTTTGGTTTCCCTTACCATCTAATAATTACAATTTTGAATATAAATATTAGACTGAATAGCATATATAAAGCAGCCCTGTTTATTCAATTATTTCAAAACAATAAATGTCAAAGAAATTTCAATTTCGAATTTCGTGGTGAGGCGTCAACTTTTTGATAAAATTGAGTTTTTTAAGATTCAACCAGCCTGTTATTGCTAATAATTATCAAAAGATTAAAAATAGATCACAGGCAACAACAATTCGAATAAATAATTATATATATATATATATATATATATATATATATATATAATATATATATATATATATATATATATATATATATATATATATATATATATATATATATATATATATATATATATATATATATATATATATATATATATATATATATATATATATATATATATATATATATATATATATATATGTATAGCAATACAACTTCAGAAGAGAATCATCAACATAGTAACTTTGATTTCCGTATGAGTTCAATAGACTTATTGTGTCCACAATTTTCATTTCTTTCTTATTGCTGTGTCTCACGGTTGCTTCGAACAAACCATCTCCTGGTTGTGTTTGAAAATTGATAAGGAAGTCTTTGAAACCTCCTCTTGACCTAATAGTCTTCTCGGAGTGAGATAAATTGTATGCGTCGATAAATTTTTTCAATACAAGAGGTTCGTATTGTGTGTATACTTCGAGATTTTCGTTGATATAATTTATCGTGAAATTGAATAAACGCAACACTTCAGTATCATCAAAATCACTACAGTATTTTCGAAATACCCTTTACTGTACATGCTCTGTAATGAATTGAGATATACTTCATCGCCAAATCGTGGCTTATTCAGATCATCGTGTGATAAACTTGAAATCCAGAAGAAAGCAAAAAAGGACACTTTCCATGATACCATCTGGAATACAAAGTCCTGTATGTATTGCAAAATTATTTTATAAACCTCTCTGTCACCTACACATTGGACAAAATTTTTACCAAATGAATTTCCTATGAACTTTTCACTGATGAGGTTGAAACATCCCCACATATAATCGGTGGGTTGTAACCGGAATCCCTTCATCCCGTAATTAAATATACCTATTTTCGCAGAGTCCTCGCCGAATGAGGTTGTGTAATTCTTATCTTTGAAATTGTCCCATATAAATCTGCAATCATCAAAATATCCTGATGAAGATCGAGAAGTGTTTTTGATAGTCTGTTCATTCTCACCGGTAAGTGAAGCCATGAGATTTGGGTGTGTATTATCCGCTATCTTATAACCCAAGAACTCCACAAAGTCTGATTCCTCGACAAACTTTTCAGATATTGGCATTTGTCGGTTAAAATTGAGTCTTGATAAACCATCTAAACCTATTATCAATACATTAGTTTGTTTTTAGCTTATATCTAACGATGTGCTATTATATTTCGGAGGAATAAATGCAAAAAAATCCTCATAAATTTTTTTTGCGTCATAATAACGTTTAACTTGTACGAACTACATTCTAACATTAACGCTTTTGTGGAAATTGAAGCACTGTCACCGAATTCGTACTGGACATACTTTTCATTTGCAGGAATTTTACATTTTAGTTCTTCGTAACAACAATGAAGCAAATGTTGATCAGTTATGTTATATTTAGTGAAAGACTTTTTAATCAGGAAAAGGGAAGTTAAATTTGATTCAACTAGAGGGGGCGTGTCATTATTACAATGAACGCCACGATATGGTGATTTGAAATATCTCTCAAAGTCTTTACACATAATTTGATTGAAAGAATATCTATATCACTAAAAAACAAGCTTCAAAATTGAACTAAGAAGTACAAAATAATTTTCAATGAATTTAAATTAAAAATAGTGTTAACAAAAAGAAAATTCTGATTATCGCCTACGTATTAGATGCGAGGAAACTCAAGATAGATTCCGATGCAGATGAACACTTGATCGATTCATTTGATCTATTCACCGCCTTTTTGAACTTACAATTTCTTGACTTCGACGTTTTTTTTTTTTACAATGTCATGACAATGTTGAATTTACATAGTAACTTTTTGAATTTCCATTTAATAATGCAGTACTTACTGCATTGTTATAACAATGTTTGAGTGAAATATTCAACGAAATTTACCTATTCTTGGATACTGCTCTGAAACCGAAAGTAAAATTGGAACAGTTAGAACTAATTCAGCTAGCCGTTTTGGAACAATTAAACTTTTGTATTTCTCAAGACTTCTTTTCAATAAATTATAAACTATTATACGATAAGTCAAATCGTAAGATACGCTTTCAAGAAGGCAATAAATAGATCTAGTGAACCTTAGGTAGACACACTATATATATATATATATATATATATATATATATATATATATATATATATATATATATATATATATATATATTCATTCGAATTTGTTGTTGCCTGTGATCTATTTTTAATCTTTTGATAAAATTATTAGCAATAATAGGCTAGTTGCATCTTAAAAATCTCAATTATATCATAAAATTGATGCCTCACCACTAAATTCGTAATTGAAATTTCTTTGACATTTATTGTTTTGAAATAATTGAATAAACAGGGCTGCTTTGAATATGCTATTCAGTCTAATATTTATATTCAAAATTGTAATTATTAGATGGTATGGTTTCCCTTACCATCTAATAATTACAATTTTGAATATAAATATTAGACTGAATAGCATATTCAAAGCAGCCCTGTTTATTCAATTATTTCAAAACAATAAATGTCAAAGAAATTTCAATTTCGCATGTCTTGGTGAGGCATCAATTATTTGATAATATATAGTTTATTAAGATTCAACCAGCCTGTTATTGCTAATAATTATCAAAAAGATTATATATATATATATATATATAAACTGAGATTGAATTCTCGCACATCACTTGTGAAACATCATAAAGAATAAAGTATAAACTTTAAAATAAAAACACTTGGCTTATGTTTTCAACAATATAAAAAATCTTTAGATACTGTACTTAGCAGTAATAAAAAGTCGACATGTTTCGGAGCTATGAACTCAGTCTTGATAATGAGTCATAGCTCGAAACATGTCGACTTTTTTATTACTGCTAAGTACAGTATCTAAAGATATTTTTATATTGTGAAACATAAGCCAAGTGTTTTTATTTTAAAGTTTATACTTTATATATATATATATATATATATGTATATATTATGTATATATATATATATATATATATATATATAGATATGTATATATATATATATATATATATATATATAATATATATATATATATAGATATGTATATATATATATATGTATATATATATTTATATATGTATATACATATATATATATATATATATATATATATATATATATATATATATATATATATATATAAGCAATAACAGCTGAAGAAACTTAATTGGAAATCCTAATTTTCTGAATTATTCACTCACAAAAATGGATTCACTTACTTTTCCGATTGGAAAGTTATTTTGCTTAAAGTGAAAAAAAGGGAAGGAACTGTTTTTGATAACATGAACCAATTATACTGTAAGCAACCTCCCTTTTGAAAGATATTTATGCTCGCGCTAGCAGGGAGATTGGTTAAACATATTAAGGTTCTAGGTTTGTTCACAGTAATAATAACAAGTTAAAATGAAAGGTTTTTACTATCCTCTTTTACATAAATTGATGAGACTTATCTTTATGTTTTAATATATATTCTGTCGACGTTTTCCTTGGGTGGATTGTTGACTTCTGTCCTATCTTTGTCCCAAGTTCTTGGTAGCTCCAGCTGTGGGTTGCCAAGGTGGATGTTAGTCCCAGACAAGGTGGTTTCTTTTGTAAACTCCAAATAAGGTGAATTTCAATCTTCAAACAACTTGTCTTTTAGTTCTAACCAAGGTGAACTTCAAACCCAGACCAAGTGGCTAAAATAATTCGGGGCAAATCAACATACAATCTCAAACTTAATATGTTCCAAGAATATCTGTAGGGTATCGATGGCCAATTCAAACTATCATTTAGATTTATCTCAAGCAAAGATGATAAGAAAGACAGTATATGTTCCAACATTAAACTGAACATAAGATATGACCACATGAAATTTGCCATCGTTAACCTACAAAAATCTTGTGTTAAATTGAGAGAATGAAACAAGCAAATGAATTAGAAATATTTTAAATTAAGAATTGTGAGATGATTATTTCAATATAGAAAGATAAATAATTTTAATATAGATAAATGAAAAAAATATGAAATGGCGGAAAAATTGAATAAGGAATTAATTCAGATTTTCAAGATAATGCATTTATACGGAATAATTATATTTCTTCTCATAACTTACCGTCTATCAGACGCCACAGATACTTAATAATCTCAATAAACTCTAATAAACTTTCAATAGATATTGAACATAATTCTAATAATCAACGATGTTTTATCTACAAGAACCATTTGCTAAAAGAAAGAACGATTGTTAATCCGATGCTACCTAGATACTCTCCTTCTTAATACGCAGGTCATTAATCATAGAAGAACAAAAGTGACGTATCGGTTGATAGCGTGGAATAACGGTACCTATTTCAGTGTAGAATGCAGTGGCTGCAGTTACGTGGAGAATTTACACGTTACAATACTTTCCAAGTTTTCGTTATGCATGCCTTTGAAGATAATTTGATTGTTAGTGAAAACCAGGCTTAACCTATGAACAAATTATAACGAGAATATGTTTGAAATATCTCAGAAGATTTCATTTGGTCATAGTGCTGAAACTGAAAGAAGTTCGTATTGATAATTTCCACAATATATTGAAATGCAATAATTGCGAAATTTTTATGAAGAATGTATCAAACTAGAAAAGGACTTTTTTATCGATGAAATATCGATATTATACTATTCTGATTATAAAATCTGATATATAAATAACTTACTACTATATATTTTGAGAGAATCACTTCTGTAATTAAGACCATTTTTAGTATTTATAATACCAGTTTTTGAAACCAGTCAGCCAAAAAAGTGTATATATGTTCAGATAGTTCATATATTCGTAAATCATTAAACATTGACACTATCGAAAATAAGAATAAAATCCAAATAAGCTTACATGAATTTCATATTTACTGTATTTGAGTAGGTACGCTTCACATTACACCTCATAGATTTATGCACTTTCATAAAAATTTTGAGATGACTTGAAACTATGAAATTGTTAGTAATCATTTGGCTTAACAGTACTCTATGAATAAATGGTTTTCATCCATCAATTATACGACAACAATTTGTTATCATTGAATAGGTATTCCCTGCTGAAACCTTGTCATGTTCAAAAATTGTGAAGTAACTTAATAGATAACTAGAGTGTTTTTGCTTTGAGATTCAATCTCTTCTTTTTCATGAATGTAACAAAAACTCTCTGCTATTGATTCTCTATCGAACATTTCTTGTATAGAAGTTAACTACAATATATTGTTTTCAATGCAATTAGCAGGATATATTGCAATCTGTAGATATCATCTTTCACTGTATTTTCAATTACACCATACCATTCATATTCCTTCGGTTTTCTTGCAATAACAATACAATTTCAGTTGGAAGTCAGTAATACATGCACTTTGCTCTCCGTATAAGTTTAATCTACTTATGGAGCCGATTATCTGCAATTTTGTGTTACTGTCTTGTCTGACTGTAGCTTCAAATAAACCATCACCTGGCACTGTTTGAAGATTAATGAGAAAGTCTTTGATTGCTCGTTTTGAACCAATAATTTTTTTAGAGTGATACAACATTTGTGCTTTAGAAACTGTCTTCATTTGAAGATTTTCGCATTCTGGATAATCTTTCAGCATTTCATTGATATAATTTATCGTAAAATTAGCTAATCCTAATACTTTTGGGGTTATTTCAATTGGTGAACTATTCATGCAAGTGCACCAATGGTTTACTATACCAGCATCTTCGCACGTTCTATTTGGTTCTATTTTATGAAATAGACTTAAACCATTCTCACTCTTCGATTTTCGTCGTTGATGTTTGATGAACTCATCAACTAACTTATGCGGTGAAGATATATCAAGAAGAGTTTCGTGAAGATCAAAGGGCGTTGTGAGCATTAGAGCATTTCGTTTTAGGTTAGATGTAGCTGAAGGGTATTTGTCTTTGAACTCTTGTGGAAGTCGGATAAATAGAAACGGTAATCTTTCTTCTATTCTTCCCTGATAAGTTTGCCTGAAAGAGCCGTATCTTATGCCGTGATCGCTCATTACTATAACGATGGTGTCCTCGAAATATCCTTCGTTGTACATGTTCTGAAATAAATTGAAATATACTTCATCGCCTACTCGTGGCTTATTGAATTCGTCGTGTGACAAACTCGAACTCCAGAAGAAAGCGAAATAGGGAACCTTCCACGATCTCATCTGTGATACAAAGTCAAGGGTATATTGCGCCAACATTTTATAAGCTTCTCTAGGACCTATACATTGAAATATATTCAGACTTTTCGAATTTCCCAACAATTCTTCGCCAACGCGGTCGAAAAAGCCCCACATGTAGTCAGTTGGTTGCTTCTGGAATCCATACTTCTCGTAGTTGAATATTCCCATCCATGCAGAGTCTTCTGCAAATGAAGTGATGTAATTTTTCGCTTCAAAATTGTCCCAAATGAAGGTGCAATTATCGAAATATTTTGATGATTTTCTGCAAGTGTTCTGGATCGTCTTCGCAGTTTCACCAGTAAGTACAGCAAGTAGGTTAGGATAAGTATTATCGGCAATCTTGTTATATCCCAAAAATTCCACGAAATCTGTTTTTTCTAGAAATCTGACCGATTTCTTCATTTGTCGACGAAAGTTCAATCTAGATATATTGTCTATACCTATTATCAAAACATTGATTTGCTTTTGGTGTACCTCGAACAAAGTTTTATTCTCGGTGTTTTTATACTTCCGAGGAATAAATGCAAATAAATCCTCATAAACTGTCTTATCCTGGTAATCGCATTTAATGTATACGAATTCTTTTCTGATTTCAACACTTTCCTCGAAATTGTAACAGTAATGGTCAATTTCGTACTGTTCATCTATCTGGTCTTCGGGAATTTTTCGTCTGAGTTCTTTGTAGCAACAATATAGTGAATGTTTATTAGATATATTATATTTTTCGAGAGAAGCTTCATTCAGGAATAGAGATGTTAAATTTGATTGGATTAAGGGCGGCATGTCCTCATTACAATGAGCTCCACTATATTCATATTTTAAATGCTTCTCCAAGTCTTTGCTGAAAACTGGAAGATCAGGTATCTTGCACCCAACTGTCTTTATCAAATATCCTTTGTCATTATCATCGATATTCATGTATTTCATTTTAAAAAATTTACTATCCATTTTTGGTACGATGTGTGTGAACGCGATGAAGAACATGGGTATACTCATTAAAATTATCCATACAAATCCATGTACTTGATTTATTTTCAAGAAATATTTCCTGGAGTTCCTGAAAGAGAAATATGGGTCACTACTTATAATTCAATGTATGATAATATCTATATTCGTACAAGAAAGGATTAAAAAAATTCTTTCAACTATATGACAAAAAAAACTTGTAAGCAGCAGAGCTCCATCACTTATATTTTTCGCGCGAAATGCATCGCGTCGAGATGCAATTCTAACGTATCGAATTATATCTTGAAATATTACGCTTAAAAAGCAAATCAAATTAAAAAGTAGAAAATGATTTATTTTACTAAGAAGAAAAATTCGCGAAGTGCATCGTAGCTGAGGAAAAGAGAAACGCACCTCAACATCAACTCAATACACATACCAAATTTGACACCTCTATCGTAATAGAAAATAAGCGAAGTGCATCCCGTAATGATGGAGAAACAGATCGAGATACAATTTGAACGGGATAGGCACCACGAAATGCAGCGAGACCGAGAAAAAGAGTTGAATCCAAAGAAGGAACTCAGGTCAACAAAAACTCAATGTACGTACCAAACTTCAACCCTCTAATTCAATCTGCAGAAGTTGTGGAGTTTACCAGCTCATTCGACTAGATGTGAGCCGCTGGAGATGTCAATATGTAGGTACCGGGAGTATATATATATATATATATATATATATATATATATATATATATATATATATATATATATATATATATATATATATATATATATATATATATATATATATTTATATATATATATATATATATATATATAATTATTCATTCGAATTGTTGCCTGTGAACTTCTTCTAATCTTTTGATAATTATTAGCAATAACAGGCTTGTTGAATCTCAAAAAACTCGATTTTATTAAAAAGTTGACGTTTCGCCACGACATTCGTGGCTTTATCAAAACTTTTGAAAAAATTTGAATTTCTTTGACATTTATTGATTTGGAAAAATTTGAAGAGAAAAAGACTACTATGTCTCACTAAAATTTTTTTCGGCTGTGGCCGTTCTTTGTTATTTATTACGTGCTATTCAGTCCAATATTAACATTCAAATCTGTTATTATTAGATGGTAAGGGAAACCACAGAAACCTTTACCCACGTAATGTTCGAAATAGGTTCAAATTATTTTGATTTTGAAAAGTCAAAGAATAGGGTACTATTTATCTTGTTTTCAAAATTTTCTCATTGCGGCTGTGGCCGTCTTCAGTTATTAATTACGTGCTATTTAGTCCAATATCAACAGACAGGTCCGTTGATATTAGATGGGAAGGGAACCACAGAAACCTTCACCCACGTAATGTACAAAATAGGTTTAAAATATTTGATTGTTGTCTTTAAAAAGACATTACTTGTAATTTTGGAGATCACATGTTCTAAACTATACTTTCTTTTTAGAAAAATTGAAAATTCTAGATGTTTAGATTTTGTCTCAGAAGATGAGTTGTTATGATTAGAGTTTGTTTTGATTTATGTTGTTTCTTCGGAAAATTAAAGAATTAAATCTGCGTATATTGAACTCAAATGAAAAAGAAATTTCAATTTTTTCAAAAGTTTTGATAAAGCCACGAATGTCGTGGCGAAACGTCAACTTTTTGATAAAATCGAGATTTTTGAGATTCAACAAGCCTGTTATTGCTAATAATTATCAAAAGATTATATATATATATATATTTATATATATATATATATATATATATATATATATATATATATATATATATATATATATATATATATATATATATATATAAATATATATATATATATATATATATATATATATATATATATATATATATATAATATATATATATATATATATATATATATATATATATATATATATATATATATATATATATATATATATATATGACATGAATTTTTTTCGAAAATCATGATCCAGGAGGTCTGAAACGGATGGGAAAAATACTTACTCCCTCACTTGTCTGCTTTCGTTCGATACACTGCAATAGTAAACAAAATATTTCCACTACTACTAAATAACATCAAATGTTGAATTTACATAAATGAACGGTTAATCACAAAACGTTTGAAATTTTCGAATATTCTTATATCTGTCTCTCAATTTACTCTTAATAGATATAGCTTTCAAATGCTTAAAGGATTGCAGGACTTCCATGCTTAGAAGTTAAGTTTTAATTTCTAAGTACCTATTTAACTTTAATTTTGTTTTTGGTTATTTACAGTGAAAAGCAATTTATTTTTGTTCCCTATTACTCGAAATCTATTATCGTATGTGAACTGGCGATAAATATCAAAACTTATAGTGTTTTACAGATGTGTAAGAGATAGATCTGGGAAGTTGATTTATTTTACTATTTAGTAAAGATTCAGACTGATTCTGAACTTTTCACATGCACAGTTTGAATTACGGTGGATAAGAGAATTTAAAATTTTTATTTCCAGTTGTGCATTCGCAGATGAACTCGAACTAGTTCGGAATCAATTCTTAGTTCAGCAGCCCTGGGGATTTACTTGGGGCTATTAATTATTTGATAATTCAACCAAACAGTCGTGACTGTATTATGCCGAATTAGTTATCAACTAGTTTCAAATCAGTTCTGAATTCTTAACTCGAACAAAGCCTATTTTTCAATGGAACATAAGAAAATATCAGCTATTACAATGCTTGCAAGGGATCCCAAAACAATTGTGTAATTTGGTTTATGAAATTTTCATTCACGATTTATGAAAAAGTTGATATGTCATTAATCTAAACTATTTCGAATTGAAGTTGAATTCTCTTTTGGATATAATAATATGTTGAGTAGGTTGATAATATGTTGAGTAAGTTGAATAGAATATTTTATTGAGTTTAGCTTTCGACAATTTGTTTTTTGTAGATTTGAGACAGAAATCGGGTATTCTATAGTATGACTGAGCGAGAGTTCAATACATGATAGCTTTGCTTTATAGCGATAAGATTATCCAATCAATATTTGGCAATGCTGGGTCAATGATGAGACAGTTCAGTTTCCAAATATGGAGAGTTTTAGGATTTTGATTTTTTGAAGTCTTGAGACTGCAGTCCTGTATTCTATGATATGACAGAGTGAGAGTTCAGTCGACAGGAGCTTTATTCATCAACTGCCGATGAGATCATTCATCAAAGAGTTGGCAATGCTGTGCCAATAATGAGTCAGTTGAGTTTCCAGATATGAAGATTATTTGATTTTTTGAAGTTTTGAGACTATAGTCCTGTATTCTATAATATAACTGAGTGAGAGTTCAGTTCATAGCTAGTAGCTTTACTCATTAATTGTCGATGAGCTCATTCTTCAAGCAGTTGTCAATACTGTGTCAATGATGAGTCTGTTGAGTTTCCAGATGAAAATTTGTTTTATAAAAACTCATTTCAATAGAGTAGAAAGTCTCTATGTATAATAAGTATTACTGTAATTCATGAATTATAAAAAGAGAACTATTATGGGTGAAATGATTAATGTAAAAGTTTCACTTTCCTTTTTTTCAAGAATAGCCTCTGTTTGATAATAAATTACATTAATTAATTAATTGTACTACTAATTTTAAATGATGAATTACTATCGATTTGCTACAGGACTATTTTTTGGAACAAGAAGTACTCTTCTTAATGAAATTGGAAGTTTTTGCAAGGGAAAATTGATTTCGTTCAGTACGTAGAGCAAAAATTTATTTGAAAGTATCTCACTTACCAAATCATCATTTCATTTCGTTGTGATTGGCACATGTGATAATACGAAACAAACGTTGCAAATGAAAGAGATCATTTTAACTGTATACTGATGGTAATATTTTTGTGGATTATATTATCTTTATCCAGCCCATTTTATTCAATTGGTATCATTTGGGAATAAATTAAGATATAATACTTTCCCCTTGACGCTGAATGATGATAGTATGGAATGTGTCGAAACATTCATTCATACAAAAAAAGTTTTAGAATATGAAAACACTCAATAATGAAACACATTTCAGTGTACAAACGCAGACAACAATATTAGGTAATATGCTTAATAGTTATTTATGTATATAAACTGAAAAAAATTTCGAACTTAAAATCAATTAACGACGATTGTTGCCCTCATTTAATTGAACCAATAACGACGTTAGTGCAGTAAATGAAGGCATTCATTGTTTTATTACCAAATATTGTTGAACCAATAAAATGTCTTTAATTGATTCAATTAAATCTGTTTCTTTAATTCAGAAGGAGAATTTCATTGATTCAATAAATTGTTCACCTATTCAATAAATTTTTTCATTCTTGTAATGAATCAAGTTTATTGAATTCAGTAGCAACTCGAATGTATAAAAATAATGAAAACAATAAACGAAGTTATTGATTTTCATAATAAAATAATCTTTGCGACAATAAATGTGTTCATTAACTCAATTATTCCATCGATTTGGAACATTTTTAACGGATCTATGCTGATGAATTGTTATGATTATAATAAATACTTTATATAAATATTCAATTATATATATATAGATATATATATATATATATATATATATATATATATATATATTATTATATATATATATATATATATATATATATGTTATATCGTATGTTTTCTCGGATGGTAGAATGAATCAGAGAAAGATTCCGGGGTTCAATCCGATTTCGGAAGTTTTGTTGGCGCTGAGAAGCACCGTTTGTTTCACGACGTTTCGCCAAAATCTCATTTGGCATTTTCAAGTGCTGCTGTACGTCTGGTGACTCGAACAGTAGTTGCCGTCGAGTCACCAGACGTACAGCAGCACTTGAAAAATGCCAAATGAGATTTTGGCGAAACGTCGTGAAACAAACGGTGCTTCTCAGCGCCAACAAAACTTCCGAAATCGGCTTGAACCCCGGAATCTTTCTCTGATTCATATATATATATATATATATATATATATATATATATATATATATATATATATATATATATATATATATATATATATATATATATATATTTATATATATATATATATATATATATATATATATATATATATATATATATATATATATATATATATATATATATATATATATATATATATATATATATATATATATATATATATGGCTACAACATTTCTGAAAACTGCTTACCGAAACGAGAACAAATTTCATGGAAGAAGAAGAAGAACCCACTGTTCTAGAAGGAACCATCCAGCTCACTATCGACCAAGTAAGAGAAGCAGTAAAAGGAACGAAACTGAAGAAATCGCCTGGTCCAGGAGGAATAAATGCAGAGCTGATCAAATACGGCCCACCAAAACTATTAAAAATGATTAGAAACCTCTTTGAAAGATGCCTAAATGGAGAAACCATACCCGAAGAATGGAGACAATCCTATATATCCCCTATCCACAAAAAAGGTCCAAAAAATGATCCAAAAAATTACAGAGGGATCGCTGTAATACCAACCATAGGCAGAATATACTCAAGAGTACTGAGAAACCAAATCGAAGAGAAGATTAAAGAAAAACAGCCAGAAGAACAGGCAGGTTTTCGAGCCGGACGATCGACTGTGGATAATGCTTTTACCCTGAAAATAACCATGGAAAAGAGAGTACAACGGAACAAAGAAACCCACGTAGCCTTGATAGATCTGGAAAAGGCATATGACAGCATACCTGTATCAAAACTATGGAAGGGGATGGAAAACTTGGAGATCAATCCAATTCTAATTCGAGCTACACAGAACTATTATAAGAATAACTCTGCAAGCATTAAGATAGGAAAGGAGGTTACCTCCTCTTTTAATACCTCAAAGGGGTTGAGACAGGGGTGCTGCTTATCTCCTACACTTTTCAAAATCTATTTGGACAGAGCCCTTGAAAAATGGGTACGAAAATGCAGAAATATGGGGCTAAGAATAGGAGATGACATTCTATTTACATTGTTCTTCGCAGACGACCAAATAGTTATTGCTGAAGATGAAGAAGATCTTGATTACATGATCAGAAAACTCAAAGAAGAATACGAGGCGGCAGGTCTTCAAATGAATATTTCAAAATGCGAATACCTCATAGTAGGCAATGATGAAGTAAATGATCTAGTCCTAGACACTGGCACGATAAAAGGAGTAAGATGTAGTAAATATCTTGGAATCATATTAAATAAGAAGGGCAACAGCGAAAATGAAATCCAAGAAAGAATCAATAAGGGTAGAACAGTAACCAGAACACTAAACTCTCTTCTATGGAATAAAAAAAATTAAAAGAGACACAAAGAAGCGCATCTATAGCAGCTTAGTCCAAAGTGTAACCCTCTATGGTTCGGAACTGTGGGATGTTACAAAAGCCAACAAAAGTAAACTTATGGCAACTGAAATGGATTTCCTAAGAAGAAGTTGCGGACGATCGAAACTCGAAAGAGTCAGGAATGACGACATCCGAATGCAGATGCAAATGGAAAGAAATATACACGAAGACATAGAAAAGAGACAGCTAACTTGGTTTGGGCATGTAAAGCGAATGAACGCTGACAGGTGGCCCAGAAAGGTACTAGAATGGACGCCACCGGAAAGGAGAAAGAGGGGACGGCCAAGAAGGAGCTGGCGGGATGACATAAATCAAGCTATGACCACCAGAAACTTAGAGGAAGATGAGGTTTTTGACAGAAAAGGATGGAAACTGGGGACGGAGAAGCGGCAACAGCTGTAGAAATCCGTTATATATATATATATATATATATATATATATATATATATATATATATATATATATATATATATATATATATATATATATATATATATATATATATATATATATATATAAATATATATATATATATATATATATATATATATAACTATTAATCGGTACAACGTACCGATTACCGATACGTTCAGCAGTTTCTGAGGACGTTTCTCCTTTCCAGAAAACTGATTGCGTTCTTGCGTTCTTTCCGCTAAATATGAGACTTCAATGTCTAGCGCTCTACCTCTAACTCCGCAACGTTCCATCTTCGCAAGCACAATGCATCTCACCATGCAGTCAAATGCCTTACTCAAATCAGATGCCGTGGCCTCCGCTTCTAGTTTTTCGTCAAATGTCTGCGAAATCTTCTCAACCAAACTTATAAATACCGTGTTTGTGCATTTTTCAGGTTAAAAACGATGTTGTCTGTCATCCAGAAATGGTCTCTTCAAAAGGAACGCCAAAAGTCTTCGATTCAGTATCTCCTCCAGGATCTTGGAGACAACAAGCAGAACAGATATCGGACGATAATTCTGATTGTCATCCACGTCACCAGATTACAGACTTGAAAACAGGAGTCACTTTGGCTCGTCTTAGTTCTCTAGGAAATAATCCTTGTTCGATACATTGGTTGAGAACCACACAAAGAGGCTGCACAATGAAAGGAATCACCTCTCTCAAAAGAGAAGCTGACACTCCATATATATCAGTGGCCTTTTTATTTTCGAATCCTTTCACAATATCTGTTATTTCGTGGGACGTTTTTGGTCGCAAAAACATGGACTCATAGCGAGTTACAACCCTCCCATTCTCGAAAAGTGTCATAGTATCCTCCACGGATGGATTGACCTCGTTGATAATATTCAATCCAACACTAGAGAAATACAAGTTCCTTTTATTAGCTTCTAGGTGACTGTTGACGTCCTGTCGAGATGTTCTTCCCGACTCCCTATTAATCACCTCCCAAATAGCTTTCACCCCATTCGATGCACTGTCTATATATTCAATATTTGAGATTCTCACATTTTCCGTGTAACTATTTCTCAAATGTGACTTCAAAGAGTTTACCAAATTTTTTGATTCATTTGATTTTTTCACTTTATGAATGATCTGAGCAGCATCGATGAGATTTTTGAGAGATTTTGACACCATCTCCACATTTTTACGATGCTTAGTCCTAATTTTAGGAAAACATGCCACAAAACATCCCTGAAATTTATTATGAAAGTTTTCAAAGCTTCTCTATCCGCTCTGTTGGTTGAAACCGTTGACCAATCCGCTGCGTTCAACCTTTCCTTGAAGACATTTTTATTTGCTCCATTTACTGCATATTGTATTACATACCTCTCTTCCCTCTCCACAGGTGAATCGATAGGGAGAATAAGTCTCTGTGTCAGATGGTCAGAAAAGCCAGGATCGAATGTTGTCGTGCGGCAAGTATCCCGGGAGATGTTAGAAAAAACATTATCTATACATGTGAAGGTAGTGTCTGTATTCCTACTTGCCCTATCAAACATCGGAAAGTCCATATGATTCGAAGGTTTCAACAAATTTTTCTCTCTCCCTGCTCGACTTCATTGAATCAACATTGAAGTCACCCACCACAAAAGGGGACACATAACAACTTATTAACATTTTATCGAGTACATTTGATAATTTACTCAAAAAAATATCCAAATATATATATATATATATATATACATATATATATATATATATATATATATATATATATATATATATATATATATATATATATATATATATATATATATATATATATATATATATATATATATATATATACAGTGTGTCGCATTTAAGATGAAGACACCCGCATAATTATGGTTATTTGAAGAAACACAGATTTGAATTTTCGTACAGTCATAAACGGTGATATTTTTTAAGATACTTAACTGAATTCTGAATTTCAAACTCGGCCTACTACGAATTGACAAATAGGGCCGATTCTCAATATTTTGTTTCGCGTTAGAGATATAGAAAAAAGATATAGGATAAAGTTGTTCCGAAAATTTTTTTAGGCTCATACACCAATTTTCATGACTAAATTCGCATTTTCAATTTTTTCAATATTTTGGTTATAATTCAAAATTATTAAGATTATCTCTCAATTTGATAACTAGAACGCTATGGAAACTAAGAACTTGACTACTTGATAGTTTAATACAACCCCATTAGTGGTGAATGTAGCGTCATCTTTGAACATAATCTTCTTCAAAAAATGTCTGTAGTTTAAAAAATTACCTTGAGCCCAATAACAATAGTCCAATCTTTTATTATTATCGCCTTCTTTAAATGAACGCAAGAACTTAGGTTTATACGGCTTAATTTTGTGACGTTTGAAGCATCTTCTGATTTTGTCCTTGCCAATATTAAGTTGAGATGATAAATCTCGGAGGCTCATGAATGGATTTGCTCGATTTGCCGCCAATATAAGGTTATCCTCAAGATGCGGGTGTATTCGACGAGGTTGACCATTCTGATACATTTTAGCAACACTGCCAGTTTCATTGAAAACAGCATTCACAGCGGCTGTTTTCCATGAGTAACAAAAGCATGTTCGGGGTGTCTCAAGTTAAACACTGTAGCAACTTGTCTGCTACTACGAGAATTATCACCAAACAACCCAATTATTTCGATTTTTTCACGTAAAGTTAATGGCCTTTTGATTCTCTGATCACTAAGTCACTAAATTTAACTTAACGCAATACTTCAAACTAACTAGTATTTAACACTTCTGTCAATTTTATTATTTTCCATGGCACACTAAGTATAAAATTGAAAAAAGAAAACTCGTAATAATTTTGGGATACCAAAATATTAATAAATTTGAAAATGCGAATTTTGTCAAGAGAATTGGTATATGGGCCTAAAAAACTTTTCTGAACAACTTTTTCTCATAACATTTTTCGATATCTCTAAAGCGAAACAAAATATTGAGAATCGGCCCTATTTGTCGATTCGTAGTAGGCCGAGTTTAGAATTCAGAATTCAGTTGAGTATCTTAAAAAATATGTCCCAACGCCGTTCATGACCCTGAGAAAATTCAAATCTATATTTCTTTGAATAACTGAAATATGGGGGTGTCTTCATCTTGAATGCGACACACTGTATATGGAGCTGTGAAAAAATCAAAGTTCTAAGCCAACGAAATCAAAAGATACAGTTGTTTATGCCATAAATTTCCGCAAATTTTCGACACTTGCAAGGGAATCAAAACCTACAGGGTACTTACCGTGAACTCAGAATCTTGAAATTTGGTACGAAGCAACGTCTCATAGCACAGATAAAGGAAAAATTGCGGAAACGTAAATTTTTAGTTACATCATAAAATAAAAAAAAATTTTACGGAATCCTCGGTGCGCGACTCCGACTCGCACATGTCCGTTTTTTTTATCTGACGATGGCCAAAAAAACGCGCTGAACCATTCAATTACGGTCTCCCCAATTGAAATGTTGAAAACGTTTTTACCCAACTTACTAAATAAATGTCGTCTTAAGAAAAGTGAAACAATAACAAAATAAATGACATATTTTAATACTTTCGAAAAATTGGACGAATATAATAATTCTCATGGATTTGTTATAATTTTGAGAAATCTGCAATTTCAATTTGTGTATTAATCGTATTTTTTTAAATTAAATGATGTTGTAATCAGAATATTTTGTGGAATTTCAATATTTTGCATCGGTGGAAACTTACCTTCTATTTACAAATGATTATTAGAAAGATTCTACTTGGAAATTTATGAAAACAGAAATTCATATTTCAATGACATGGTTTATTGTTTATTTTTCAATGGTCCAATTTAACATATTGGCACGGATTTAATTAATACCTAACTCAGCATTGAGTCACTTTCAAATGAAATGAATAATGCCCCATAAAATATAATAAATATATGAACTAAACAACGTCCGAACAATAGCAATACAACTTTAGAAGAGAATCATCAACACAGTAACTTTGATTTCCGTATAAGTTCAATCGACTTATTGTGCCCACAATTTCCATTTCTTTATTATTGCTTTGTCTCACGGTTGCTTCGAACAAACCATCTCCGGGTAGTGTTTGAAAATTGATAAGGAAGTCTTTGATACCTCCTCTTGACCTAATAGTCTTCTCGGAGTGAGATAAGATGTATGCGTCGATAACTTTTTTCAATACAAGAGGTTCGCATTGTGTGTATACTTTGAGCTTTTCGTTGATATAATTTATCGTGAAATTGAATAAACGCAACACTTCAGTATTAATGTTAACTGGTGTACTTTTTAGGCATGTACACCAATGATCAGGAATTGCTGCATGCTCACAGGTTCTTGTTGGTTCTATTTTATTGAATAGACTTAAGCCACTTTTACTTTTTGATATTCTTTTCCCACTTTTAATAAATTCATTCAGCAAGGTGGACGGTGAAGATATATCAAGAAGAGTTTCGTGAAGATCAAAATGTGTGGTTAGCATTTCAGCATTCCACTTAAGATTTGAAGAAGCTAAAGGGTATCTTTCCTTAAACACTTTTGGTACTCTTATAAATAAAAATGGTAATCTTTCCTCTATTCTTCCTTGATATGTCTGCCTGAAAGAGCCATACCTGATACCATGATCGCTCATCAAAATCACTACAGTATTTTCGAAATATCCTTTACTGTACATGCTCTGTAATGAATTGAGATATACTTCGTCTCCAAATCGTGGCTTATTGAGATCATCGTGTGATAAACTCGAAATCCAGAAGAAAGCAAAAAAGGGTACTTTCCATGATACCATCTGGAATACAAAGTCCTGTATGTATTGCAAAAATATTTTATAAACCTCTCTGGCACCTACACATTGGACAACATTTTTATCAAATGAATTTCCTATGAACATTTCACTAATGAGGTTGAAAAAGCCCCACATATAATCGGTGGGTTGTTTCCGGAATCCCCTTATCCCGTAATTAAATATTCCTATTCTCGCCGAGTCCTCGCCGAATGAAGTTGTGTAATTCTTATCTTTGAAATTGTCCCATATAAATCTGCAATCATCAAAATATCCTGATGAAGATCGACAAGTGTTTTTGATAGTCTGTGCATTCTCACCGGTAAGTAAAGCCATGAGATTTGGGTGTGTATTATCCGCTATCTTATTATATCCCAAGAACTCCACAAAGTCTGATTCCTCGAGAAACTTTGCAGATTTTGGCATTTGTCGGTGAAAATTGAGTCTTGATAAACCATCTAAACCTATTATCAATACATTAGTTTGTTTTTGGCTTATATCTAACGATGTGTTATTATATTTTGGAGGAATAAATGCAAAAAAATCCTCATAAATTTTTTTAGCGTCATAATCACATTTAACATGTACGAATTCCATTTCAACATGAACGCTTCTGTGAAAATTGAAGCACTCATCACCGAATTCGTACTGGACATACTTCTCATTTGCAGGAATTTTACATTTTAGTTCTTCGTAACAACAATGAAGCAAATATGGATCAGTTATGTTATATTTAGTAAACGACTTTTTAATCAGGAAAAGTGAAGTTAAATTCGAATCAACTAGAGGAGGCGTGTCATTATTACAATGAACGCCACCAAATGGTGATTTGAAATACCTCTCCAAGTCTTTACTCATAACTGGCAAATCGGGTATTTTGCACCCTGATGTCTTAATCAAATACTGTGGGCGATTGTCGACAAAGCTCTTTATTTTCACTGGAGTATTGGGTATTAGAAATCCCATTTGTGAAAGTGTTAACAAGATAAGACTCAGAATATTCACGACAAATATCCATAAAAATAATGTTTTATCTGCTCTACAGCAAAATCTCACGAATTTCCTGGAAAAAAGAGAAATATATTGTTTATTTTAAAAAATTTGAAGATTCTATATAAGTATAGTTTTCTCATTACCAAAGGGAGAAACTCATTTATTTTTTATTTCACGAGAAAAAAATATTCCTGAATGTTTTGCTTACTTCGAAATTGTTGAATTAGTTCTCAGTGTTTCAATTTTTTTTTGGTTTATCTATATCACTAAAAAACACGCTTTAAGAAAATCGAACTAAGAAGTAGAAAATAATTTTCAATAAATTTAAATTGAAAATAGTGTTATTAACAAAAAAAATCTTGATGCACATGATCACTTGATCGATTTACTTGATCTAATCACCGCCTTCTTGAACGCGTATCATAAGACAGAACTAATTCAGCCAGCCGTTTTGGAACAATTAAACTTTTGTATTTCTCAAGACTTCTTTTCATTTCATAATAAATTATTCGAATATCATACGTTAGTTACTGCGTTCAAATCTTAAGATACGCGTTCAAGAAGGAGATGAATATATATATAAGTAAAAGTAAAGTAAAGTAAGTTTATTAATATAGGTATCCTAATATACAATATATAAATAAATAAATGTTACATCTTAACAATAATAACATTTTTAGTAGAAAAATCTGCTGAGAAAGAACACAAAATGACAACGAAAAACAAAACAAACGAAAACAAATGAAAATTATATCATTTTACATATTTTATAAGTCAAAAACAAGTGAAACGGTACAGACGTGGTAAATAAACCCCAAACTGATTTAGATATATTTTGACTTTAGGTAATCTATAAGTAATTTTTTGAAATGTATGATAGAACTGCAACTTATAATGTCTTTTGGAAGCTTGTTGTATTCAATAAGTCCTCGGTGGAATAGTGAATTCATTGATCCTGTGTAGTTTGTTCTTGTCACATAAAAATTCATGGTTCCCCTTGTAGGATAATCATGAATTTCATTTTGATAAATGATGAATTGGTCGAAGTAGGTATGAAGCTTTCCTGCTATTATTTTGAAAATAAAAATCATAGAATAATAAAAAAATCTGTCCTTAACTGATAGCCAATCAAGAACCTGCAGCATACTTATTATGGGAGTGTACCTGTTACATTTCAACAGTATTCTCATTCCCCTATTTTGCAGTTTCTGTAATGATGAGATACAGTTTGAATTGAGAAGAAATAATAAGGAAGGGCAGTAATCAAAATGAGGTTTGATTATCGTATTATAAACCGTTAGAGAGGTTTGAAACGACAGATATCTGCTGATGCATGTGAAAAAAAATATTTTTTTTGTAATTTTTTTGTTTATATATTGGAAGTGTTTTTTTAGGTTCAGTGAGTTGTCTATCATAAATCCAAGATATTTAAACTCTTCGACCAATTCAATTGTTTCACCATAGATTTCTATGTTTATCAAGTTTTTATTCAACAAATTGTTTCCATATTGAGTGGTTATAATCATTGATTTTGTTTTCTTTATGTTGAGTTTTAGTTTATTAATTGTGAGAAATTCTGATATTTTGCCAAGAATACGATTCATTCTTTGAATAGCATTTGGTAGATCAACATCACTTGCTGTTGATAATTATTAAAAAGTTGACGTTTCGCCAAGACATTCGTGGCTTTATCAAAAGTTTTGATAAAGCCACGAATGTCGTGGCGAAACGTCAACTTTTTAATAAAATTGAGTTTTTTGAGTTTCAACAAGCCTGTTATTGCTAAAAATTATCAAGAGATTATATATATATATATATATATATATATATATATATATATATATATATATATATATATATATATATATATATATATATATATAAATATATATACAAGCAATAAATAACAGCTGTAAAAACTTGATTGGAAAAAAAATCATTCTTTTAAAAATTGTTCATGTCCTAATTTTCTGAATTATTCACTCACAAAAATGGATTTACTTACTTTTCCGATTGGAAAGTTATTTTGCTTAAAGTGAAAAAAAAAGCGAAGGAACGGTTTTTGATAACATGAACCAGATATACTTTCCAAGGTTTCGTTAAGCATGTCTTTGAAGATAATTTAATTGTTAGTGAAAACTATGCTTAACCTATGAACAAATTATAACGAGAATATGTTTAAAATATCTCAGAAGATTTTATTTGGTCATATTGCTGAAATTGAAAGAAGGTCGTAATGATAATTTCCAAAATAAATTGAAATGCAATAATTGCGAAATTTTTATGAAGAATGTATCAAACTAGGAAAGGACTTCTTGTTAGTAAGTATCGATGAAATATCTATATTATATCATTCTGATTATAAAATCTAATATATAAATAACTTATATATTTTGAGAGAATCACTTCTATAATTACGACCATTTTTTGTATTTATAATACTTGTTTTTGAAACCAGTCAGTCAGAAAAGTTTATATATCTTCACATAGTTCATATATTCGGAAATAATCAAACATTGACACTATCACAAATAAGAATAAAATCCAAATAAGCTTACATGAATTTCATATTTACTATATTTGGGTAGGTATACTCTTCACATCTCACCTCATAGATTTATGCACTTTCAAAAACCTTCTTTTGTTCAAAAACAATGAAGTTACTAAATAGATAACTTGAATCTTTTTGCTTTGAGATTCAATCTCTTGTGCATGTATGTAACAAAAAGTCACTGCTATTGATTCTCTATCGAACATTTCTTTTATAGAAGAAGGAAAAATTTTTTCAATTACTATATATTGTTTTTAATGTAATTAGCAGGATAAATTGCAATTTGTATATATCATCTTTCTATTTATTTATTCTATTGTATTTTCAATTATACTCTACCATTAATATCCATTTGGTTTTTTTGCAATAACAATACAATTTCAGTTGGAAGTCAGTAATACATGCACTTTGCTCTCCGTATAAGTTTAATCTACTTATGGAGCCGATTATCTGTAATGTTGTGTTGCTGTTTTGTCTCACTGTAGCTTCAAATAAACCATCACCTGGCACTGTTTGAAAATTAATGAGAAAGTCTTTGATTGCTTGTTTTGAACCATTAATTTTTTTAGAGTGATACAACACTTGTGCTTTAGAAACTGTCTTCATTTGAAGATTTTCGCATTCTGGATAATCTTTCAGCATTTCATTGATGTAATTTATCGTGAAATTAGCTAATCCTAATACTTTTGGGGTTATTTCAATTGGTGAACTATTCATGCAAGAGCACCAATGGTTTACTATACCAGCATCTTCGCAAGTTCTTATTGGTTCTATTTTATGAAATAGACTTAAGCCGTTCTTACCCTTCGATTTTCGTCGTTGATGTTTGATGAACTCATCAACCAACTTATGTGGTGAAGATATATCGAGAAGAGTTTCGTGAAGATCAAAGGGCGTTGTGAGCATTAGAGCATTTCGTTTTAGGTTAGATGTAGCTGAAGGGTATTTGTCTTTGAACTCTTGTGGAAGTCGGATAAATAGAAACGGTAATCTTTCTTCTATTCTTCCCTGATAAGTTCGCCTGAAAGAGCCGTATCTTATGCCGTGATCGCTCATTACTATAACGATGGTGTCCTCGAAATATCCTTCGTTGTACATGTTCTGAAATAAATTGAAATAAACTTCATCGCCAACTCGTGGCTTATTGAGTTCATCGTGTGACAAACTCGAACTCCAGAAGAAAGCGAAATAGGGAACTTTCCACGATCTCATATGTGATACAAAGTCGTGAATATATTGCGCCAACATTTTATAAGCTTCTCTAGGACCTATACATTGAACTACATTCAAACTTTTCGAATTTCCCAACAATTTTTCGCCAACGCGGTCGAAAAAGCCCCACATGTAGTCAGTTGGTTGCTTCTTGAATCCATACTTTTGGTAGTTGAAGATTCCCATCCATGCAGAGTCTTCTGCGAATGAAGTAATGTAATTTTTAGCTTTAAAAATGTCCCAAATGAAGGTGCAATTATCGAAATACTTTGATGATTTTCTGCAAGTGTTCTGGATCGTCTTCGCAGTTTCACCGGTAAGTACAGCAAGTAGGTTAGGATAAGTATTATCGGCAATCTTGTTATATCCCAAAAATTCAACGAAATCCGACGTTTCTAGAAATCTGACAGATTTCTTCATTTGTCGACGAAAGTTCAATCTAGATATACCGTCTATACCTATCATCAAAACATTGATTTGCTTCTGGTTTACCTCGAATAAACTTTTATTATACTTCCGAGGAATAAATGCAAATAAATCCACATAAACTGTCTTATCCTCGTAATCGCATTTAACGTATACGAATTCTTTTTTGATTTCAACATTTTCCTCGAAATTGTAACAATAATGGTCAATTTCATACTGTTCATCTATCTGGCCTTCGGGAATTTTTCGTCTGAGTTCCTTGTAGCAACAATGTATTGAATGTTTATTAGATATATTATATTTTACGAGAGAAGCTTTATTCAGGAATAGAGATGTTAAATTTGATTTAATTAAGGGCGGCAAATCATTATTACAATGAGCTCCACTATATTCATATTTTAAGTACTTCTCCAAGTCTTTGCTGAAGACTGGAAGATCAGGTATCTTGCACCCAACTGTCTTTATCAAATATCCTTTGTCATTATCATGAATATTCATGTATTTCATTTTAATAGGGATACTAGGCATTTTTGGTACGATGTGTGTGAACATGATGAAGAAAATGGGTATACTCATTAAAATTATCCATAAAAATCCAGGTACTTGATTTAATTTCAAAGAATATTTCTTGGAGTTCCTGAAAGAGAAATATGGGTCACTACTTATAATTCAATGAATCATATCTGTATTCGTACAAGAAATAATTAATAAAATTCATTCCGCTATATGTGAAAAAAGTTCTATTGCAGTGAGCTGCAATAGAAAAGCCGGTTTTCATATTGAATCCAGTTTAAAAATCTATTCATTTAATTATAATTTTTGTTCCAAATTCAAAATTAACATTGCGCCCTCTATTGTGTAAACAATATTTATTTCCTTCCCGGTGGTTAAAGCCCCCACCAGTTCGTACCAAAACCAATCGCATCCAAGATATCATACGAAACTACCTACTTACAAACTTTTAACTCTATTACTACAAAATTGCGCTCTTTATCGTGTAAATTCAGATTTATTTCCTTCTTTGGGGTTCAACCCTCTAGCCGATGCATATCAAAATGTATATTTTAATTTAAGATATCATACGTAACTACTTACATACAAAATTTCAACCCTATGGTCCAAAAATTGCGCCTTCTATCGTGTAAACAAGATTTGTTTTTTTACCTTTTGGGGGTCACCGCCCAACCAATTCGTACCAAAACCAATCCCATCCAATATATCTTACGAAACTACCTACGTACAAACTTTCAACCCTATTGCTACAAAATTGCGCCTTCTGTCGTGCGAACAAGATGAATTTTCCCCCAGGGGGGTCAACCAATTCGAACCAAACACAATTCCATTCAAGATATCATACGAAACTACATATTCACAAACTTTCAACCATATTGTTCCGAAATTGCGCCCTTTATCGTGTAAACAACGCTAAAATACATACGCACATACATACATACATATGAACATATATATATATATATATATATATATATATATACATATATAAATATATATATATATATATATATATATATATATATATATAATATATATATATATATATATATATATATATATATATATATATATATATATATATATATATATATATATATATATATATATCAGGGGCGGCTAGTCAAAGGAGGCTAAGGAGGCTGAGCCTCCTCAATAATATTCCGTGTATCACTAATATATTGTATTGAATAATCAGCATTCAGCATATTCATATTAATCAAAATCATATTATTTTATGCACCTACCTTCCTTTCAACCTACATTATATAATATAATTTATTAACTAACATAGAAGGTATTTACATTTACTGCATTTCATTCATTTCAAGATTTGTGGCAACGCTGCGGAGGCATAAAAAGGTATATTCTCAACGTTCATTATGCCTGCCACAGAAAAGCAAACAAACGGTGCGACTACTGCGAATGAATACTTCATTGCAATAGATCAGCAAAACACATGTAAATGGCAACATCGATAGGAACCCAGTCTCATACAATGTCGACCAATCACAACTATAGAATTTCGCGTGACATCGAGTGAATTCGTTGGAAAGCATTAATTGAATCGTAGTGTGATCGTAGTTACTAATGGTCGAAAACAGCAGCGTGTTTACTTATATTGCTCGCGTATTTTTTTATAATGAGTTTGGTTACTGAAGTTAATTTCAAAAATTTCAATGGTGACTTAGTGGAATACTTGTTATCCCATAACTTTAGTGCACTAAGTTATGAGGATAAAGTTTTGATAAAAACATTGCGACCTACCCCTGAATTAAACAATTTGGTGCAGCGTAACAGACAACAAAACCGCGGTTTTAATACAAGGAATTATGAGAGACATCCTTGCCTAACCGGATCACAGGTAAAAAATAAATTATTTTGTTGGCAGTGTTTACTTTTTACTAGTGAAAATGTCTCTGTTTGGGGCCGCTTAGGATTTGAGGATTTAATTCTATACCTAGTTGAAAGTGAGGAATTTTTCACCGATAAAGTAACTTTAAATACAGCACGCGGATTAATATCTTACTTACAAGATAAGGAATTTATATATTTTTTAAACATCTTTAAATTAATTTTTGAACAAACAGAAACAGTTTTTCAAATCTTACAGCACAAGTTTTCAGATGTAATTTACTCACGAAATCGGCTCAAGTTTCTTTTGGAAAAAATTTCAGAATTTCGTGCAGAAGTTTATTTTAAAAAACTATTTTCTGTATTTCAAACTACTGATGATACGACTCAATTTAGCCCAAAACAAAAGAAATTCAGTTACGCAGATATGGAGCTTCACTATAAGCAAATATTTTATGAAATTTTGGATACTATTAGGGGTCAAATAGAAACAAGGTTCTCTGATTTGAAAGAACTGCATTTCTTCGACTTACTCAATAAAAATTTGTTAACCGGATTTTCGGCTAATTTTCCAGATAACCTTTCGGAAAATTTATGTCAAAAATACACTTTTTTTGATAAGGTGGCCATAAAAAGTGAACTGTGTGTTGTTTATAATTACAATGAAATTTTGGGGCAAAATGAAAATCATGTGAGTACTATTAAATACCTTTTTGATAATGATTTGAATCAAGATTTACCCCAAGTTTATAAACTCTTATGTCTAATTGTTTCTCTCCCGGTGACATCGGCTTCCGTAGAGCGCTCGTTTTCCACTCTTAAGGAAATTAAAACTTATTTACGAAATTCAATGAGCCAGGATCGTTTGAAAAATATTAGTTTGTTGTCTATTGAAAAGGAATTGGTAAAACTTTTGGCGAAAGACAAAAAATTTTATGAGGTTATTATAGATCATTTTGCTAACGTTAAAGATCGCAGAATCCCGCTAATCTTCAAAAATATATAATAACTTTTTATTTGCTCTCACCAGCTGTTAACAAATTCGTTAAGTAGGTAGGTAGGTACCTATTTTGTGAAAGAAAAAAAAATTTGATGAATAGATGAATTGATTAATTGGCTGAGAAGAGTTTTTGTGAATATTGTAAATAGGAGTTGTAGGTCTCAAGGTAGACACTCGAAAGTGAAAACAAATTAATAGCTTAGGGTGCTTGTTTTACTTTGATTTTCTTTAAATTATAAGGCGGTTGACCTTGAAATCCTAAACATTTTCGCCTATGGTGTATTTTTTAACACCTCTTGTAGCCTCCTCAAACCAAAACCTCACGAGCCGCCACTGATATATATATATATATATATATATATATATATATATATATATATATATATATATATATATATATGAAATTGAGTTTTTGGTGCCAAACATCATAAAAAGTGATGAAACGAAAAACAATCTTGGTCCCAGGTCTAACTTTGCTAATCGCACCCATTTTAATAAGCAGGTTTTCAAAGTGAAAACCTGCTAAAAACCAAGTTTTCCACTTCTGCAGCTAAATGACATCAACGTTTAAATATACATAAATGAACAGTTAATTACAAATCGTTTTAAAGTTTTGGATATCATTACATCTTTCTCTCCATTTATTCTTATTAGACATTGCTCTCAATATAGAATTGTAGGCCATACAGGCTTCGAAATTAGCTTTTAATTTCTTAAAAGTATTTAATTTTAATTTCGTTCTATTGTCGTCTCAAAACTAATGATGTTTCACAGAATTTCGAATTTTTAGTTTCAGTTCTGCGTTCGCAGAAAAACTAGAACTAGTTCGAAAAAAAGTTGGTTCCAGCAGTCCTAGGGATTGAGATGGAACTTTTGGATTGTTTGGTATTTTAACCAAAAAATCATGACTGCGAAAGTCACATGCGAAAACAAGTAGGTACCGCTACTAGTTCGCGGTCTAATACCCTACGCACGGGCGTCAATGTCTTAATACATCAACGTGCATCCAAGAAAGTGCAACCAATAACGTTAATGTGGATGCAAATAACCATGGAGTGTGCTTTTTCAAAGCAGTAGCGGCGGTTAAGTTTCTGAAATAATTTGTTACAGCAGTAGGTATTTAAAATAATAAGTCAAATATTTCATGAATTCGTGTAATGTTTAGATACTAAAAATGTTTGCAGATAGTTTTATCATTATGTCTGACTGCAGAACAATGTCCCGGGAATTTCTACGGGAATTTGTTGAGTTGTACAGGAGCCTACCCTGCTTGTGGCAGACAAAATCAAAGCACTATTTAGACCAAAATAAAAAAAATTAAGCATACAAAATATTGATAGAGAAGCTGCAAATCATTCAACCAAATGCTACAAAAAGTACAGTTGTCGCTAAAATCAATAGTCTTCGCGGTGGGTTTCGGAGATGAAATGAAAAAGTTTTTGTCTCGAAGAGAAGCGGTATGGTGAGGCTTTCGGAGATATTAAAGTAGTGAATTTTCAATCTTGGTAATTTCTTGCAGTAATTTCTGCAGTTATTGGCAATCTCATCATTGTGTCTTGACGTTTTATTAATATAACCATGTCCAAGAGTAACAAATAGGTTTCTTCGTCCATCCTTACGTAATTACGAGAGTTCTATAGTTCTAACCTCCATTTTTCTAACAGGTGAATTTGTGAAAACTTTTATCGTTTTAGAAACCAACCTTTAGACCACATTCGGCGACGATTTTCATTTTCCTTTTTCTTTGTACACGCCACTGCCACCAAAGCTAAATATTCCTCCTGCTCAGGTATCTGGCCAAACATTTCAGCAGACTGGACAAAACTATGGTTTTGTACGTATGTGTGTACGCAATCAGGAGTGTAATTTCGTTGATGAAATCTTCATTCATGACTCATGAAATGGTTCATATGTGAATATTCTAAAATACTTTAAATTGTAGTTGAATTCTCTTCTGGTTATTTTGAAGAAGCTGTTTTCGATATCTAGTATGATGATACTTAGAGTAAGCTGAATAGAATTTTTTGTTGAATTTAACTTTTGAGATTTTGTTCTTCGCAGTCTTGAGACTGTAATCGAGTATTCTATAATATGACTGAGCGAGAGTTCAATACATGATAGCTTTACTATTTAATTTTCGATAAGATTATCCAATCAGTATTTGACGATGCTGGGTCAATGGCGAGTCAGTTTAGTTTCGAGATATAAAGATTTTGTTCTTTAGAAGTCTTGAGACTGCAGTCCTGTATTCTATGATATAACAGAGTGATAGTAAACAGAAGCTCTATTCATTAACTGTCTATAAGATCATCCATCAAGCAGTAGGCAATGCTGTGCCAATAATGAGTCAGTTGAGTATTCAGATATTAAGAGTATTTGAGATTTTGTATTTTTTGAAGTCTTGAGGCTGTGGTCCTGTATTCTATAATATGACAAAGTGAGAATTCAGTACACAGTAGCTTTATTCTTTAACTGTCGATAAGATCATCCATCAAGCGGTAGGCAATGCTGTGCCAATAATGAGTCAGTAGAGTATTCATATATAAAGAGTATTTGAGATTTTGTATTTTTTGAAATCTTGAGGCTGTAATCCTGTATTCTATAATATGACAAAGTGAGAATTCAGTACACATTAGCTTTATTCTTTAACTGTCGATAAGATCATCCATCAAGCGGTAGGCAATGCTGTGCCAATAATGAGTCAGTAGAGTATTCATATATGAAGAGTATTTGAGATTTTGTATTTTTTGAAATCTTGAGGCTGTAATCCTGTATTCTATAATATGACAAAGTGAGAATTCAGTACACAGTAGCTTTATTCTTTAACTGTCGATAAGATCATCCATCAAGCGGTAGGCAATGCTGTGCCAATAATGAGTCAGTAGAGTATTCATATATAAAGAGTATTTGAGATTTTGTATTTTTTGAAATCTTGAGGCTGTAATCCTGTATTCTATAATATGACAAAGTGAGAATTCAGTACACAGTAGCTTTATTCTTTAACTGTCGATAAGATCATCCATCAAGCGGTAGGCAATGCTGTGCTAATAATGAGTCAGTAGAGTATTCATATATAAAGAGTATTTGAGATTTTGTATTTTTTGAAATCTTGAGGCTGTAATCCTGTATTCTATAATATGACAAAGTGAGAATTCAGTACACAGTAGCTTTATTCTTTAACTGTCGATAAGATCATCCATCAAGCGGTAGGCAATGCTGTGCCAATAATGAGTCAGTAGAGTATTCATATATAATGAGTATTTGAGATTTTGTATTTTTTGAAATCTTGAGGCTGTAATCCTGTATTCTATAATATGACAAAGTGAGAATTCAGTACACAGCAGCTTTATTCTTTAACTGTCGATAAGATCATCCATCAAGCGGTAGGCAATGCTGTGCCAATAATGAGTCAGTAGAGTATTCATATATAAAGAGTATTTGAGATTTTTTATTTTTTGAAATCTTGAGGCTGTAATCCTGTATTCTATAATATGACAAAGTGAGAATTCAGTACACAGTAGCTTTATTCTTTAACTGTCGATAAGATCATCCATCAAGCGGTAGGCAATGCTGTGCCAATAATGAGTCAGTTGAGTATTCATATATAAAGAGTATTTGAGATTTTGTATTTTTTGAAATCTTGAGGCTGTAGTCCTGTATTCTATAATATGACAAAGTGAGCATTCAGTACATAGTAGCTTTATTCTTTAACTGTCGATATATATTATATTTCGTATGGCAAGATCGACAAAACATTAAAAGTGTAAAGTACATAAATGTAAATGACAAACAAAATAAGATGAAAACGTAAACGTACAAATATCACAAACACTAAATTATATATAAATGCAGAGTGGCCTAATCTTCATATACGGATGTCGAGTTCCCTAAGCCATCGAACCGCATCTGCGTCCGCTGCATGTAGTTCATGTATGGACCTCTTCAAGGATATCCCAGCAAGATAGATCGAGAGAATGAGTACCAGCACTAACGGATCTTCTGAGAACCAAGGAACAAGAGACATCGGCGATGTCTTTCGAATTTAACAGTTAACTGTCGATAATATCATCCATCACATAGTTGGCAATGCTGTGATATGAAGAGTATTTAAGATTTCGTTCTTTTGAAGTTTTAAGACTGTATTCCTGTATTCTATAATATGATAGAGTGAGAGTTCAGTACAAATCAGCTTTATTCATTAATTGTCGATAAAATCATCCGTTAAGTAGTTGGCAATGCTGTGCCAGTTATGAGTCAATATATGAAGATTGTTGGAGATTTCGTTTTTTGAATTTTTCAGATTATAGTCCTGTATTCTATAATATGACTGAGTGAGAGTTCAGCTAGTAGCTTTACTCATTAATTGTCCATGCGATCTCCATGAAGCACTTGTCAATACTGTGTTAATAATGAGTCAGTTGAGTATCGAGATATGAAGAATATTTAAAATTTTGTTCTTTCGAAGTTTCAAGACTGTAGTCCTGTATTCTATAATATGAAAGAGGGAGAGTTCAGTACACAGCAGCTTTATTCATTCATTTTCGATAAGATCATCCATCAAAGAGTTAGTCAGTTGAGTTTCCTGATCTGAAGATCATTTGATGCTTCGTTTTACTTTAATTTATGAGACTATGGTCCTGTATTCTATAATATGACTGAATGAGAATTTAGTTCATAGCAAGTAGCTTTACTCATTAATTGTCGATGTGATCATCGTTCCAACAGTTGGCAATGTTGTGTCAATGATGAGTTTGTAGAGTCTCCAGATATGAAGAACTTTTTTTTCAAAAACTCATCTTATAATAGAGTAGAAAGTATATTATGTGTAATTAGTGTTACTCTAATTCATGAATGATAAAAAATAAAGAACTTTCATGGGTGACATGATTGATGTGAAAGGTTCACTTCCCTTTTTTTCAAGAATATTATTAGTTTGATAATTAATTACATGGTTAATTTTATTACCAGTTTTCAATGATCAATTATTATCGAGTTTCTACAGCTGAATAAGTTTTGAAACAAGAAGTTCTCTGATAGACAATCTTTTCCAAATTGGAAGTTAATTGAAGAGAAAATTGGTTTTGTTCAGTATGTAGATGAAGCAAACATTTATTTGAAAGTATCTCACTTACCAAAACATCAGTTCAATTCGTTGTGATGAAAATTCCATTTAGTTTCATGGATTTTTGTTGATTTGTATATTCCAAGCTCAATTGGCACATGTGTTATTACGAAACAAACGTTGCAAATGATAGAGATTATTTCTACGGTAAACTGAAAGACATATTATCTTTATCAAGCTAATTTTATTCAACTGATATCATTTGGGAATAAATTTAGATATAATACTTCCCCTTCGACGCTGAATGATAATAGTATGAAAATGTTGAAACATTCATATGTTTGAGGATTCCTTCATTCATACTAAAAAGTTCAATATATCTATAACACTCTAAGATCTTTTTTACACATAATAAGCACTCAATAATAAAACACATTTCACTGTACGAATGCAGATAATAATATTTTGAGTAATAAAGTATAATACTTATTTATATATATATATATATATATATATATATATATATATATATATATATATATATATATATATATATATATATATATATATATATATATATATATAGCAGAGGGTTCCATTTCAATTTTATGTCGATCACCTTTGTATTAATGAAAGTGACAGTAACTTGTACTAGGAATATCTGTTAAGCAGGATTTAAGACAACATATTTGTCCTTCGAAACTATGCAGAATGTGGAATTTTTACAAGAGAAACAAACTGAAGGCAATCAATCAGTCTTTTCGCTTGAACAATTTGAGGACCATATTACTACCCCTAAGAAAGTACAGAATAATTATAAGGCAAGAGTGTGGTTTTACCCCTTTTTCAGTTTTTTTCGTGTTTCTTTGGTAGCCGAAAGGAGAGTACACCTTTAAGTTTTGTTTTTTTTAATCAAATTTCATTCAATATTCTTCAAATCAATTCTATACAGCGTACACAAATATGTTTCATGATTTGAACTCCCACGGGCAAAACGGTGTTATTTTGATCTCTACTAGATGTGGTAGCTCTGTGACCCATCAGTTTTGGGACATCCTATATATATATATATATATATATATATATATATATATATATATATATATATATATATATATATATATATATATATATATATATATATATATAACTAATATTGAAGTTTCGCTTATCACTTGGTGAAACATGATTAAATACTGATATTTAAAATAAAAACACTTGGCTTTAAGTTTCACAAATATATTGAATAAAAATTAACAATTACATTAGTCAACTAGTTTCGGGTTATGGGCCCATTATCAAGACTGAAGAGAAAAATACTTAACAAGCTTATTTATAATATTGATTGTAGTAGAGGGGAAATTTGGTATTCAACTTGTTCATTTACGATGGGGTAATTCCTCTTAATGGCACTACTAATTTCTAAAATTTCCAACAGGTCAAGACGTTTGCCCTTTTTACCTGGGTGGAGGCATATCGTTTTCTCGAAGTCGATGAAATGGTTAAATTTTATACAATGCTCTGAGAAACCAGTGGTGTTTTTGTTAAACAAAATTGACTTTTTATGTTATTCTACGCGAGTGTTGATTTTTCTGCCTGTTTGTCCGATATAAAATGATGGGCATTCATTACAAAAGATTTTGTAAACACCACTGTTTTCTCCAATATTGTTCCTATCCTTGTTATTGACTAAGAGTGACTTTAAATTACGTTTATTTATACATATGCTTTAATACCGTTTTGTGATAATCTGTTGATGATTTTATTACTAATTCCTGGAATATAGTTTATTAAATGATATTTTTGTTCGCTTTTTATGACTGGTGAGGGATAAATTGAATTTAGAATATTCTTATGTCGTTTTTTCTTTATCATTTGATCAATCAAGATGTCTTTATAGCCGTTATTTATTGCTAATAATTTTAAAATATTAACTTCTTTAGTAAAATTTTCTTCAGAAAGAGGAATGGCAAAAAGTCTATGTATGAATGAGTGAAATGCACTTAATTTAATTTTAATTGGTTGACTGCTATCATTGTGTATTAGCGTATCTGTAAAAGTAGGTTTTCTGTAGATATTAAATGTAAGAGCATGTTCTTTTCTAGTTATTTGGATATCTAAAAAGTTAAGGGAATGTTGTTCATTTTCTATTTCTTTTGTGAATTGAATTGAAGGGTGAAAAGAGTTAATGTATTTGAGAAAATTATCTAACTCTCTATCCGTCCCACACCATATACAAAAAATGTCATCAACATAACGCCGCCATAATAAAACATTACTAATCAGGTTGTTTGTAGATTCAAAGATTTTATTCTCTAAGTCAGACATAAAGATTTCACTGAGAAGAGGTGATAACGGTGAACCCATTGGCAAACCATCTGACTGTTGATAAACTATGCCATTAAATTCAAAATAACTTTGTTTTAGACATAGAGTCGATGCCGAAATCATTTCCTGAACTATTTCGGGTGATATATTACTATTTGAATTCAAATCCCTTCTAATGATATTTTTCAATTCATTGTTCGGAATAGAAGGAAATAAATTTATTACGTCAAAAGAGATTAATTTTGCATTGAGTGGAATCTTGAGATTTTTCAACTGATTAATGAGCTGTAAAGAGTTTTTTATACTGTAAGTAGGATTGAATTGTATTAAAGAAGGTAGTTTTTTATTTAGATATTGACATATTTTATAGGCGGGTGCATTTATGTAAGATACTATTGGACGCATAGGACAGTCAGGTTTATGTATCTTAGGTAGAGTGTATAACCTCGGAATTTGCGGATTCATCGTGGACAAAATTGCAAGATTGGTATGTGAAAAAATATTTGGGCAATTCTTAATGAGATATTTTACTTCTGATTGGTATTTCATTGTAGGATCATTTTTGAGTTTAATGAAGTTATTGGAATTTGATGTTATCGACAAAACTATGAGAGAAGAAGTGAAGAAAATATGCCATGAACAATATGAGAGACAATTGAAGAAGCTTAAGGAACTAACCAATTCTTGTAAGTCCTTTCCTTTATTGACTAATAGTGACACAAAAACAGATATTCAGTTTCATAATAGAGTCCAAAATTTCACAAATACAAATTTCAGTAATGAAGAAATGAAATTACTAAACAAAGGACTAAAATATTGCCCAAAACTCCATAATAAAAATGACATAAAACTTTTAGCCGTTAACACTGAACTGGCCTTGAATTCAACAAATATAAATAATTCGAACTTTGAAAAAACTATATGTGCCAACATCATATCAAAAACTCAATCTTTCATTAAAAACAATGAATTGAATATTATCAAACAGTTAAAATCAAAAATTTCAGAAAACAACTTAATAATATGTAAAGCGGACAAAGGTAATACTGTCACTATTTTGGATAAAAAAAATTATGTAGAAAAAACTGAAAATCTATTCAACTCCAATAACTTCATTAAACTCAAAAATGATCCTACAATGAAATACCAATCAGAAGTAAAATATCTCATTAAGAATTGCCCAAATATTTTTTCACATACAAGCAATTTTGTCCACGATGAATCCGCAAATTCCGAGGTTATACACTCTACCTAAGATACATAAACCTGACTGTCCTATGCGTCCAATAGTATCTTACATAAATGCACCCGCCTATAAAATATGTCAATATCTAAATAAAAAACTACCTTCTTTAATACAATTCAACCCTACTTACAGTATAAAAAACTCTTTACAGCTCATTAATCAGTTGAAA
The DNA here is from genome assembly GCA_030704885.1 of Cynegetis impunctata. NCBI lineage: Eukaryota > Metazoa > Arthropoda > Insecta > Coleoptera > Coccinellidae > Cynegetis > Cynegetis impunctata. Next base: position 49,705 of record JARQZK010004510.1, on the reverse strand, counting down.
AATCTCAAGATTCCACTCAATGCAAAATTAATCTCTTTTGACGTAATAAATTTATTTCCTTCTATTCCGAACAATGAATTGAAAAATATCATTAGAAGGGATTTGAATTCAAATAGTAATATATCACCCGAAATAGTTCAGGAAATGATTTCGGCATCGACTCTATGTCTAAAACAAAGTTATTTTGAATTTAATGGCATAGTTTATCAACAGTCAGATGGTTTGCCAATGGGTTCACCGTTATCACCTCTTCTCAGTGAAATCTTTATGTCTGACTTAGAGAATAAAATCTTTGAATCTACAAACAACCTGATTAGTAATGTTTTATTATGGCGGCGTTATGTTGATGACATTTTTTGTATATGGTGTGGGACGGATAGAGAGTTAGATAATTTTCTCAAATACATTAACTCTTTTCACCCTTCAATTCAATTCACAAAAGAAATAGAAAATGAACAACATTCCCTTAATTTTTTAGATATCCAAATAACTAGAAAAAGACATGCTCTTACATTTAATATCTACAGAAAACCTACTTTTACAGATACGCTAATACACAATGATAGCAGTCAACCAATTAAAATTAAATTAAGTGCATTTCACTCATTCATACATAGACTTTTTGCCATTCCTCTTTCTGAAGAAAAATTTTTACTAAAGAAGTTAATATTTTTTAAAATTATTAGCAATAAATAACGGCTATAAAGACATCTTGATTGATCAAATGATTAAAGAAAAAACGACATAAGAATATTCTAAATTCAATTTTATCCCTCACCAGTCATAAAAAAGCGAACAAAAAATATCATTTAATAAACTATATTCCAGGAATTAGTAATAAAATCATCAACAGATTATCACAAAACGGTATTGAAGCATATGTATAAATAAACGTAATTTAAAGTCACTCTTAGTCAATAACAAGGATAGGAACAATATTGGAGAAAACAGTGGTGTTTACAAAATCTTTTGTAATGAATGCCCATCATTTTATATCGGACAAACAGGCAGAAAAATCAACACTCGCGTAGAATAACATAAAAAGTCAATTTTGTTTAACAAAAACACCACTGGTTTCTCAGAGCATTGTATAAAATTTAACCATTTCATCGACTTCGAGAAAACGATATGCCTCCACCCAGGTAAAAAGGGCAAACGTCTTGACCTGTTGGAAATTTTAGAAATTAGTAGTGCCATTAAGAGGAATTACCCCATCGTAAATGAACAAGTTGAATACCAAATTTCCCCTCTACTACAATCAATATTATAAATAAGCTTGTTAAGTATTTTTCTCTTCAGTCTTGATAATGGGCCCATAACCCGAAACTAGTTGACTAATGTAATTGTTAATTTTTATTCAATATATTTGTGAAACTTAAAGCCAAGTGTTTTTATTTTAAATATCAATATATATATATATATATTTAAAGAACAAAGTTAGTAGGATTTTTGGTTCAGTTAAGTACCTACTAACTTTGTTCTTTAAATATAAATAAAATGGATCAAGAATATAATGAAAATGACTATATATATATATATATATATATATATATATATATATATATATATATATATATATATATATATTTATATATATATATATTCATGTATTTTTATATATTTTTTTCCCGGTACATATTGAATGAATTTGGTTTCTTGGCGCACAACGAAAATATGAAAATTTGTGAAAATTTTGGCAATTTCAAAGTTAGGGCAAGGGAGTGCTGTGGAGTTGCATGAACGGAAATTCTTCAAACGGGTGGCATGATATGTGAAAATTAATATCTATAATATGTCCCAAATTCAGACTACAAGTGACTTTTGACTTCAGACGACAAGTATATTTCTTTCTAACCAAAAATATTTATATTTCACCTTATGATATTAATGAATCCTATAGAATTGTTCAACAATCAGCTTCGCATTATGCAAAAAAACCAAGTATCGTGATTTATAATAGGGGCTCACGAGGAACTCTCCGGTATAACCCAAAAATCAATAAAAATGAAATGGACGAATACAGCATCTTAACTTTGAAAAAGCATAACTAGCAAAGAATCGCAATAATGTCAATACTATATCGACTATCAATATCTAGCAATGAAATGCAAAAGAAAAACCTACGAATATAACTTTCTTGGACGCTTCAATAATGAAACAAGACCAACCACTTTCAAATAAGTTCAATATATTTTACTAAATTTTACTTGATCCAACAATCAAAGTATATTATATTTGTAGTATTTCTTTGAAGCATATATTTTCCTATTAATTAGTATTGAGATTACACATTTGGGGGGGGGGTGGGGGGGGGGGGGGGTGGGGGGGGGGGGGGGTGGGGGGGGGGGGGGGTGGGGGGGGGGGGGGGTGGGGGGGGGGGGGGGTGGGGGGGGGCATTAATTTTTGAAATTGTATTAGTTTTGAAAATTATTCTCAACGGATTTTATTTTCTCAGTGGAAATGATATTGTTTTGAAAATAGAATAAAGGAAATATGAATAACATAATAGTATATTATTTCATAAGGAGGAGAAGTGTCACTTTTCATGGCGAGCTTGAGCTTGAGGTAATTGAAAGCGAGCCATGAAAAGTCACTTCTACTCCGAATGAAATATGTTATTTTATTTTCAAACGGTTTGAAATTCATAAAAATCTGAATATCCATTTTTAGATTGATTCACATTTACGCACATAATTCTATCCACTCACGATCGATGAATTATGGAACATTTGCCTAGTTACGGTTGCTAGGTGAAATTGATTCTGACAGATATAAAGTAAAATGATTGATAGTTATAATTCGCAACCTGGTGAGAAGTGGTTGAAAGTGAAAATGACGTTTGAATTGGAGAATTTTTTGTTCATGGTTACCAATTCATCTTTTGCATAGTAACACTTTTCCTGCCGCCGGCCGGAAAAGCGTTACATAGCAACACTTCTCCCCCTTGGCGGAGAAATAGAACTTTTCGATGATCCTGTCAATCGAGAAATGGCTTTATTATTGTACGTTTGAAAATAAAATTATTTAATAATATTTACGAATTTTTATTTTAGAAACATATTAGGATAATCTTTAATAGTATCGTTATTTATATAATAATTCACTTACCGATAGTCCTATAATACCTATACCAGCGAATAACATTCTTTGCCAATCATGGGGGTAGACACCTTTAGGAAAAATTATAATTGCCAAAAAACAAATTGCATTGATCAGAGTCCAAAAAGCAATAGTATTACGTCTACCGAATTTATTCACCATATATAAACAAATCAATTGTCCTGGAATACACAAAATTCCTCCTGCGATCGTCGAGAGAAAAATATTTTGACCTACGTGGCCAACATACTGAGTTATAGTGAAAAAGCTCATTCCACTGAATAACCTAAAAAAAATTAAGTTATTTAGGAGACTTGAGCCTAAAACTACTAATGTTGTTTTCTATATGAAGGATGCAGGGGAAAAACGTGTAAAGTCATTTTATAATAAAGGGCAGTAATCTTTATTTTAAAGTTTGAAACCGTTTAATTAAGTAACTTTGGGGTTCATAACAATGTTGTACTGTACAAACAATTAGAAATTATATGTTTTATATTGAAATTTGAAAGAAACCGCCTTACCATAATGTATATAATATTGTAATTGAAAAATAAGTAGTAACGTCAACTAAAACAGGGAAAGAACGAAACATGTCCGAACACATGTAAATTTGAGGGATCTTTTTTTTCTTCGCACCACCAGTTTTTTTTTGTTTGGCAGGACCGGTAGGTTGTCATAAAAAAAGTGTGTCTTCTCGTCACAAAATTTTTTAAGTTCCTGCAAATTTTGGTACTTCTCTCTCGTTATGGGTATTTTACAATATAAGCTCTTGGTGGATAATAAAATTCAGTTTCTGGTAATGGAGGCCTTCGAATCTGTTTGGAGTTGTGTTTGGTAACGATGGAGGTAATCCAACTTCCATTATAACTTTCACGATGCAGTATCATTCTTGGATGTGTTGCGGTTAATTCCATTTCTATAACAGGCCTCGATAAAAAGGGACATTTTTTTATGTATAAGGGATTCAAAAAACCACTCCAGTCTCTGACAGAGTTGTTGTCAACTTGTTCAACTTTGAATGGTGATGGCTTGGCTCTTGCATTCAGAAATACCTGAACCCAGTCTTCTGGTAACTCAGTTCTGGTTTTACAGTTGATTAAACCCATGTTTTTATCGCACTCCATGTAGGAATGTCCCCTAATAGGAAATACTACTTTAATGGTATCAAATATCTTTCTTTCGTGGACTAAATAGTGAAGAAATCGAAATAGTGTAAAATTCTTGTTCTGCTCACCACAGGAATCGCAAAAAATATAGAAGTGCCGAACGTGTCTTGGAAGGTGATGGGTCACATAATCATCCAAAAATGAGCAGACCTCATTAGCTTCCTTGTTTGCAACTTCTTCACAATAGGTATAAAAGACAGAGTCATTATCTGATAATCTATGAATGTTAAATGAATAAAAGAATAACTGACGTTTGTAGTAAACGTCGTTGGTTGACAGATTCGGTACTGGTAGATTTTTTTGAAAATCCATCACGATTGCTTCTGTGTCCTGCAGTTGTCTGCTCCGTTTTCGGGCATCTCGCTTCCTATTGTAAAAAACTTCCGCCTTTTTTTTGTGGAGTGTGTTTTTCACTGTGAGGTTGTGTATTTCAAGATTTATTTCATCTTTTACTTCCTTACTTGAATTTTGCATAAGTCTTGAATTCAAAGACTTGATTTTAGCGGTATATTCGTCGCAAATGCTGCAGGTATCCGAGCGCGGATACCCAAAACTGATATTAAACTCGGTAGAGAAAATAGTGCGATATGTCTCATAGGATACAGGTCTATCTGGGTGCACTGATTTATACATCGAATGCATTTTTCTCACATTTAAAGTTTCAGGTAAGTATACCTTCCTTGTTTTCTTAAGGCTATAGTGGCTGCTCCTACCCTTGAACAACTTAATGTGAGAAACAACGCATTCTTTGACATCTCTTTTCAGTTCACGGTGATTGGACGAGTGAGCACCCCTTTTATCTTTGGGAGCTGTCCCGTCATGCAGAAGTGACGCATGAATTGTCTGAATCCTTCTTCTGGTTACTCCGTGGATTGAGCAAAAAGCTTTTAGGCATACCGGAACATCAATGACACCGGATTCTTGACAGACCCTTACTCTATAAAAATATGAAGCCTGTCAGAAATTACTGTTTTCCTCAGGACGACGATTTCGTCTTTGAATAACGGGGCTCATAGAAATTAGTCCAGAAAGATATGAACTTTGTTCATTCCAGGAACCCAGAAAGTTGAAGTTTTTGAGAGGTTTAGCACGTTCATTAGAATCAATCTTTTGAAAACATTTAAATCTGGTGCACTTGCAGTCCGGGACTGATCCATGACTTTGTAAACGAAATTTCTTCGAAACCTCCGACACGACCCGTAATTTTCCGTTTTTTAGTAAGTTTTCACTTTGTTTACCGATTTCTTCATCACTGCCCATAGACGCCATGCTCGCACATTCAAAACAGAAACGAAACTAAAAGAACTGCGTCATTCTAATGCAATGATTTGTGACTTTGCACGTTTTTATCTGGTATCTCGTTGACTTGGCTCGTTTTTTCCTGTCTACCATTTTAAAAATCTTAACTACCTGCTGACAAGGACCGTTTATTTCCAGTATTACTGTTTGATATGATAATATATGTCGACAGCGAGTGAATGGTTAGGTTATACTGACTTTGCACGTTTTTTCCCTGTACTCTTCATATGAAATACTTTTTTGATACTATACTTGTATAGCTATTTATTTTATGGAATTGAAAAAAAATTATTAGGAGGATATTTATATTCAATTTGTTATACTTATTCATTTACTAGCAGCAATTATTCTTCATTTATTCAACTTTGTGAGAAAAGTGTTCAAGATATAGAAATTATGAGATGTAGGAGGCATTATTAGAAAATATTTATTTTATGAATAATTGCATTATTTATGATATTTTTGGCAGTATTTTTTCAGTCTCTTAGGGTTTTTTGGGAAGTGCATGGAGCTGAGAAAAAACCTGTTTTTGGGCGATTCTTGTACCTCCAATTCCCCTCCAAATTGAGGCTAATAATTTGGACGTGAATCAGGTTGATGTTAGGGAGCTGTTGTTTGAGGATTCTGAATTTTTATCAACCGCAGCAAGTTTTGTGTAAAAATTTCATGTGCTTTTCCATGCATTCAAGCTAGTGTATCTCTTCAGACATCACAAATTGACTTGGAGGGTAAATAGTTTGTATGTAAATAAACAAAAATGATGGGAAGCTAGTGACAAAGCTCCGCTGCTCAAGCGTTTTTGTTAGTTTTGTATTATTGATGCTCTTGATTTAAAATAAAAGTATAATTTTAATTTTCGTTGTAAGAACTTCTTCAATATCAACCATCTGTGGTCCAGATGGTTGGGAAATTGTCTAGGGCACAGACGGTACCGGGTTCGAATCCCGGATAAGATAATGGATGTTGTGATTCTCCAATAATTGCAATTTGAACTTATATATCTACGTGTAAAAATAATCTGCTGGGTGATGTAATAGATTAAGAACCCATGAGAGTAGATGGTGGAACACAGGCGAATACTCGCCTGTGTCCCATCATCCCCTTTAAAAAAAAAGTTCTTCAAAATTTCTTCGTAGGAAACTTTCGTATTGAAAAGAGTACACATTTTTGCATGAAACAGTGATTAGTATTTAAACCTTTAAGAAATATTCTGGAAATAACTATGATCATCGAACACAAATATTTTCCTATCCATATAGGTATAACAGAATTTGCATCAATGATGTATAATTATGCTTACCAAATAGCACACAACCAAGTAGTTCTCTTAGCTATGGTTGGCGTGCTAAACAAATCTTTGATGCTAGGTTTCTTGGAATCAGTAGGAAAATGAGTTAGTTTAGCAAAACTTGTTTCAAATACTTCTGGGGCGATTCCATTGAATTTGGAAGCAGATTTAAGAACACGTTTTCCCTCAATTTGTCTTCCTTTGACAAAAAGCCATCTCGGTGATTCTGGGATCAACCTATAATCAAAATCAATATGTAAATATTACTGATTCATAGAGGAATAATACAAATGTTCATTTTCAAACGTCAGATAATGGTCATTTTGCTGATTGTTTGGAGCTGGTATAAGTGTCAATTTTAAGACTTTTAGCTCAAGCGGCGTATAAGTGTATACTCCGGCGGAGTATATCACTTATAGGCCGCTCAATTTTAATTTAATTTATTGGCTTATTTTCGAAATGCAACCATGCATTTCGAAAATACATCTGACAGTACATCTTATGTACTGTCACATATCTTTTTTATCATATTTAGGTATATATCTAAAATGAAACATAAAGTAACGCATTTTCTACGATCATTACTTTATTTAAAGTTGAAATTTACTGTACAGTTATGTGAAATGGCACTACGTAAAATCTCACTTCTATCGGATTCTGAACTTGTATTGTTGTCTAACAAACTGGTCCTTTGTTAAAACTGCCGACTTTTTCACATGGTAGTTCTCCCTCTGATACTTTTTCAAAAACGCCTGGAGGTCGAGGAATTTCGAAATATCAATCTTTTCCCTGATATGTAGCAAGGACCTGATCATTGAATAGTGGCTCCATAGTGAAGAACTCTTCATTTTATGAAGATCTTTCAATTCGATGAAATAACCCAATAAAGCATTCTCGGAATACTTCTTTATATTTTCTCGCTGCCAATAATTCAGAAATCTTTGATACGACGCTTCGTAAACGGCCGCGGATTTTGTTGGTAATAGCTGAAGCACTGCCAATTTTGCTGCTGCTGCAACTCTTGGTGGTGTGGAGGGCGTACTAGACTCATCAGCCTTACTACGGTATCTTAGCACAATTGAATACGGCTCTATATTTCTCGAGAAATGAAATTATCGATGACATTTAATTTAATTCACTGACATTATTTACAGTTGCCATGGATTCAAGCCAAATTATTTGTCCATCGTTAATTTGTTTTCGTAATCCCATACTGTTATTTTGATTTAACGGCATTCAGATGACAATTGAAAAGTCAGTGTTAACGGCCGCCGGCCGTTATAATTTCATAACGGCCGGCGGCCGTTAAGAAATCACTTGTTCAAATATTTATTTCAAAACATCATTCTGCTTACAATCAACATTGAAATCTTGGTCCACAGCGAGTTGGGAGAATAAAACTCTGATTTTCATTTCGCATAGGCTAATAATACCTACATCTTCATTAACCACGTTTACATTCTTGCTTTTACGCCTCATTTCAAAGTTTTCATATTCTTTTTGATATCGCTCTTATTTTATTTTTGGCAGTTAATCAACACTCGCTGCACTGCACATGATTCTCCCAATATTTCTAAAGGAATTTGATTTTGTTCCTCAATTTCATCCATGGTCGTCGTTAAAGCGAACTTGAGAACACAAAAAACTGACGTTGTTTATAAAACTGTCAAACTGTTCCATGACAACAGAGTGCACGTCGTTGGGACTTTTCTTTAGAATTGCGAGGTACGGGGTTTTTCCTTTCTTCGGAATCAAAATATAATCTTTCAACGGGATTACGAAAAATTTTCAATGACACACGGCCGATACGCAAATAACGGATTCGGTTAGTTATAATCCTCGGCTGCGTTATTTGCTACATATCGGCCTTGTTACGTTAATAACTATATAGGTACAGGAGGTATAATTAGATTATCCACGAATTCTCCAATTTTCAAATTCAAATAATTTGAAAATAAAACATTTTATTTTATTCGGAGTATAAGGTACATTATGTGACTCGCAGGGATTTAATTCTCTCATTATTAACATCTTAAACATCTCTTCTCAGGCACATAATGTATACCTTATACTCCTAATAAAAAAAGTATCTATTATTCACAACTGTGTGATAATATGACATACATTATTCATTAGTTTCGATTTACATTATCTACAATAACAGTGAATAATCATTATTCACTACTTTTTATCACTTATATTCCAATATTTTCAGCACTGATATAACAATTGCAATATTTGCCCGTTTTATTAGTAGGCCGCGGCTGTCATTAAAATGTCAAATTAATTACTCGAATTGAAAAGTGAAATTGTAACTGCAAAATGATTTATGGTATAATTGTACGGAAAACAAAAAATTTATTCAGAAAATCAAACAAAGGCCTTCAACTCCTTCAGAAGTGAAAGAAGCTGTGGAAATTGCATCACTTATTTGATTAACAGAAAAATTGTATGTGAGGAGGTATGAATCTATTTTGAATTGGAAAAAAAAAACATGAAAAATTTAAGACAAAGCTCACTCCGAAATTTCTTCATTCTAAAATTTTCGAAAAAGGAATTAAAGAAAACAATGAGACAGATTTTAATCAATCCAATCATTTGCTAGATGAGAATCATTCATTTAATAAAGATTTCCATATTTTACATAGAGATAATAGAGGATTGAAATTGAACTTTTAGGAAGCCATAGAAATCAACAGGTATAAGAATTCTGATCTATTACTGAACGAACAAATTGAACCATTTTCCTCTCCTGAATATATTTAATACCAGAAGCAGTTTGAGCAAGTTTTCTGAAAGGATTACCTACCCTCCACCCCAATTTCATTTTTTGTTGTAATCGTTTTCCCTAGGTACTAAAAATTTCATGTAAAACTGAGATACTAAGATTTAGTATCCCATTCGATCCGAAGAAGCCACCGTGTGGTGAAACGCCGCATCATAGGATCTAATATAATAACCGCTAAAATCAAACATGTGCTTTTTTAATAATATTTTTATGGATTTTAACCAAGTAGCGGCTACTTCAATTAAAAATTTGAAGAATTATGGAAATTAAGAAAGTTGAACAAAAACAAATTCTCAATTGAAGCCAAGTTTTCCATCGAAATAACAGATTTCCAAAGGAAACCAATGCGTTGTTGTTGAATGTTTTCTACAGATCTGTTATTGGAATTTCAATTGAAAAAAAGTGCGTGCTTACAAAGTAAAAGTACACATGTCAGAAGTGAAATTTCTTTGGCAAACTCATTTTTAAATCTTCTAAAACTGAAATTCAGAAAAGAGAATTTATGAAATATTTTTATTTTATATTTTATGAGAAATAGTATATTAAATTCTCAAATGACGAATGACAAATTAAAATGCAACATATTATTTGTAAATATTGAAATTTCCTATCCTTCGAACGAAATAACATAAGTAGTACAAGACGATATGCGACAGAACTTCCATCTAAATTTCTAATATTTAACTACTAAACGAATAAATCAACAAATAGCGTATTTTTTTCTGAATCTCCCATTCTCTGTCGCTCTCTCTCTCACTCGCTCTCTCCCTCCTCTCGCTCTATGGCTGAGTTAATCAGGCTACGTTCGCCCTTTCTCACTCTCTCTCAATCGGTCTCAATCGCTCTCTCTCTCTCTCTCTTCTTGGACAAAAACGTCCCATATCCGTTTCATCCGTAGGAATTTTACCCTCATGCAGGCAAAAAAGTTTCCCTTTAATAAATTTTAATAACTCACCATATGTACCACAAGAACAATGCAGAAATCACCGATATAGTGTAGTAAAATTCTCTCCAATTCCTTATGAAGTATGCCATAACAGCCATCAACGAGTAACCGATTCCAAACGGCGCTTGAACCAGAATAGGAATGATTGCTCGCCATTTACCACCAACTATTTCTATACACATAACAAAAGACACAACCAGTGTTCCACCATTAGCAAGTGCTACAAAAAATCTTGATGCCACGAAGGCCCAATACCAAGGAGCCCATGATGCTACGAATCCAAATACAGTTTGTATCACTATACAAATAATGAGAATAATTTTTCTTCCATATCTGTCGGCATAAAGTCCAAATATAATGTTCCCTGAAAAATAATGTTATCATTTCATGTGGGGAAGCAGAATTCATTGTGCCATGCAGAACGCAGTGTTATTAGCAAAATAATAATCTAATTGTAAGATGATCACGCAACTTTAGGACGTTATCCAACTGTTCTTGCGTTCATCTATATGAGCGTGATAGTTTCAGTGACCGTAACCGTGACCGTGACTGTGATTTTGATGCGTGATAGTGACTTGTGGTACTCATCGTGATAGTGATCGCGTTATGTGATGATTGATCGTGGTAAGTGATCGTGATAAGTAATCGAGATGGGTGCTCGTGATTGTGTCGCATGATAGTTGCGCGTGATCGTGTTTATGATGCGTGATCACACTGAGTGATGATTAAGTCAAAAAATTATTTCGCTTTGATACTAGGACTCTCCTGCATAATCAAAGAAATAAAACATCATTAATAATAGCTACCTTTGAGAATTAATTCGGAAGACACCAATGAAATATGAGAATTAATTCATGGAATATAGGAATATTCGTTCAGTTGAAATGAATGAACATAAATGAAGATCTTTGGTTGAAGATCGTTACTCTGAAAGACAGAAGGTACATATTTAGCTTTTAAGGACTCGTAGAACGAAAACTTCATGAAAATTTTTATCTAATACTTCTCCGACTCTAATTTTAAAATTCAAATCAAATCAAATGAAAATATGCTTTATTGTCCTCAAAATTGTACAATTAAGGTATGGACAAAGCGAAAAATATGAGAATTTAATAATGTAAAACATAGAAATAAAAACACATCAAGCGAAAAATTTAAGATCTAAACAATGTAAAAAATAGAAATAGAAACACATTAAGCCACTTATATTATTAACAATAGAACCGAGAGTAAGTATCAAATCTTTTTAATTTCTTTTAAATCGAAGCTGATGCCTGTGCTATTCAATTTGGTCATATCGACCAATCAATGCTCAGAATAGTACGGGTCCATCAAGAAAATGAGATTTTGGTAGTTTCCGAAAAGTGGCCAAGGAAGTTATAGATTTTAATTCATCTGGAAGGTGATTTTCAATTTTTCTTGGCATTGTAAATGATGGACTCTTTTGTTAATTCAGAGGAAGGAATGGGGGGTGAACAGGATGTCGCGATGATCCAGTGAAATACCCGTGCTGTGGCACCAAGGGTACGGCATGAAAATACTTATGAATCAAGCACACAGATTCAAGTAAATATGATGCAGGAAGCGTTAAAATTCTATTTTTCTTGGAATAAGGTTTGCATTGAGCCGTACATTTCAGAACATACATGTTACGAATTACTCTCTCCTGCAATTTGAGAATAGTGTCAAGTTTTGAAGAATTACATGAGCCCCAGAAGGGAAGACCATGACGAAGATGAGATTTGAACATTGCAAAATAGGCAATTCTTGTAGATGCAGTATCTAATTCACTTGAGATGGATTAAATTAGAGGAGTAACTTATAGGGACGAAGATAAATATTTTAAACTGACTGAAGAGGTAATTGTCTTAATAGTTAAGTCAATTGTATCTAATTTTTGTTTAGAATGGAGGCATTCGCTCCTGTCAGATTCCTTACCTACCAAAATACCAACCATCAGTACTATCTGCGAAATGTCTACTAGTCTTTCATTTCCACAGATCAGATCCCACTCCGATATAATAGTCGAATGAAATATTGTTTTGTTGTACTCGTATCCAAAAGGACAAGGTATCGTTTCATTCGAACCATTGAGAGATTTCATTTTACAAAATCCATTGTTGAGTTGATTCTGTAAAAAAGTTATTTTTTTCGTTATTTTCACGTCTTCAGCATTAATTAAAACATTATAAATCTCAATATGAATATATTCTTTCCGTTAAGTAGATACAACTTCTATGAAATGAAGATCTTGTAATCGTGTGATGCGGCAGGAGCGTATGTAAAGTATAGCTGTACGTTTCCATGTGTTACTGAAACTACTTTTCTTTCAATTTTCTCCTTTGACGAAACACTGAAAAACCGAACTATCCGGTTGAATACTGAACTCCTCGCAACTCTGGCTGGGACTCATGTAGTCACTTCTCTTGAAAGGTTATTTCATTAGTTGTTATTACGAAGAGAGTAGTTTCCTTGATATGATTCGTAGTAACAAAATAATGATTTAATAGTTATTTATGTACCAAGTGCGTTATATAGATCCTAACGTCCTGGCCCGAGGGATGAATGTTGCCCGATGGGCGTAATGATCTAGTAACGCACGCGGTGCATACAATATTTTATTTATCACGAAAAAATTATTTTATTATAATGAAAAATCGATTTCAAAATCGGTTCATTGCTCCTATACTTTCCATTTTCCTTCTCATAGTAGGCATATGATTTGTTGATATTTTGACGTTTGTAAATATTTTTGTCATCATATTTAGTGAATGTCATTGCTGCTTTCTTTGTGTAGTCTTATAGAAATAATGGAAATGAAAATGAATTTATCCAAGTACATCTGCGAATAATTCTTTGCCGGAGAAATCCCGAGTCGTATACGACAAGGATTATGAAGTATTCAATCAATGGAAGTTGCTTCATTTCAACAAATAATATACCTACAAGTGAAAAATAGAAGAATATATTTACTGAATAAACACATTTTCAAATTTAAAAGTGCATGATTATTCTGAAGGTTTTGTTCATATTTTTGTCCTTGTTCAATACTCACCAATTTAGAGGTCATTGCAGGTTTGGATACTTGAACCCATTCTTCGGAAGTCATATTTCTATATTCTATTGGTGGCGTGCACCAAAACTGAGTAGGGGGTGCGAGAAAAATTATACTCATTTGTACCCAGGCTATAGGAAACTTGAAGAGGGATAGAAGAAATGAAATCCAAAATTGCCATTTGCCGAAATTTCCAATTGTAATTTCGAGCCATTCGTCAGCTGTAGAGTGAGCTTGATTTGAATTTTCTGGAATAAAATATTCAATATTATTCACTACATAATATTGAAATTGTTTCAGTTAGAAAAAAGTTGTTTTCCACTGAATATTTTGTTATTGTTATTTGGAATAAATTTAATTTTTTAAAGTTAGTTTGAATACAGAATAACTTTTCAGTTTTTGACCATTATTCATTGTCGTTAAATAGCGTTGTATGAAAACAAAAAAATAATTAAGAGCAATAATCATAAAATCTATATCGAAATTCTTCATTAGTTCTTTCACTTTCTCATCATATTAGGGGGAAGTCGGTGAATTGTGCGCACCTAAGAAGCCAGGTTGATATTTTCTTGAATATAGCATCTATAATTCTGAATTTTGGCATAGATTTTCTTCATTGTATATGGTATAACACTAATGAACTGAATATCACAAAAAAATATGTTATGAGCTTGAGAACGAAATAAGACATAAACTGACAATGCGCATGATTATCCACCCTATGCGGGTAATTGTGCGCACCAGTCAGGGTAACTGTGCGCAACCAGAAATCTAGTATGGTGTATCAGATATAATCCAAAGAAGCATTAAGGAAGACATATATTATTTGTTAGAACATTAACAAAATATAAAAAAATTGTAATTTAGGTACAAAAATCACAGTCATATCCTTCACAGCTTTCAGTGGACCATAAAATGCTAAATCTAAAGCCTGTGAGCAATAAAAAGTATGTGGTGTGATGGCTAGCAATTCAATCTTGTTTTGCTTACAAAATTTATAATTTTATAGCTAAATTGTTAGCTATACTGCATCAGAATACGCTAATCGCAGAAGTTCATTTCTTGTAACACCATAAAAAAGTTTTGCCATTTTTAGTACGTGACTCGCTAAACTCTTTTCTTGCACCTGTGAAAAAATGGGATGTGGACCCACTAATATCACATCCTCCATCCTATTCATCTTTCTTTCTTTTGCGAATTGTATATTCTGGTATTAAGACTTTTTTCATTTTGTCTGCGTCCCAAGAGGCTTTATTCGTTTTGCGGGTATATTTTAGCATCTGAAATTATTCAGAAAACATTTTGTTTTATACTGAATAACAACAAAAACTTCTTACTCAAAAAGTTGGCTAATTGTGCGGATGGCGCACCATTACCCGACATGGACCTAATGCTTATAAAAATTCACCAAAATAAAACTGGAGGTTCTTCGGAGATGAATCGCTCCTACAATAGCTAGAGCCACGTTGATTACTATAGTATAATTACCCACAAAAGTTAGAGTAAACAACCAAAATAGTAGCCAGACACGATGACAGCTGCGTTTGCCGCGGAAATTGCCCAAATGACTGCGCAACTTCAACTATCTTCTAAGAGATGGCACGAAGTATATGAAATCCAATAAATGGTTGACATTTTCTACTGATAATATGCTGCGCATCATTAGCCGCCGCGCACGATTAACCGACTTCCCCCCTACCTTATCTCATTTATTAAGTTACGTTGATTAATAAACGATATCTTGTTTTACTATTTTAGAGTTCAGATTGAAATAAGTAAGGATGAGCAGAAAATATCAGAGCATTTAATGCGGACGACATCTACCTACTTGTTCTTCAATCCACGTAGAAGACGTCCATTAAGTGAAAGTTAAATTATTGTTAACTCAATATAAAAAGAATAATAATCAACGATTTGACGGTCCTGTTAGTTTCCGATTGGTATGATTTACTCTATGTATAATGAGGTATTATCGAAATTATACAAGGTAACTTAACTAAATTGATCGTTCTGATTGGTTCAAAATCATACGAGAAAAATGATCGATATTATTATTTATGCCGTTGCAGTACCTCTTCAAAACAATTATACAGAAAAATTAATTTATTAACTATGAAGGAAAACTTAAAGCTGTGTGATTCAATACAAATTGCTGGGAACATATTTTCGATCAATTAGTAAATGTTTTCTTCATATCTATAAGTATTTCAATAATTTTTATCCTGAGTTAGTATGATTTGAATTCTGTTCACGTACATGGCAGTAGCATTGAAATAGCTTTTATCTCAAAATGAAAGCTTCTTATTTGATATTTTCTGATATTATCCAGCTGCAGCGTTTGAATATTAATCGCCGAATACTATTTCTAGCTTCGGAATCTTCCGTATATAGTCGCAATTTTCATATTTTCAAAAAATTTTAAATTGTTGATTTTTTTTCATTTCAGCTATTCAAAACGTGAGCAACTAATTGGCAACAAATTTAAAATCAGTCAGTTCTACTGTATGTGCCAAAAATTGATATGATAATGCCAACTTAATCATAAGCTGGCATTGTCTTATTTTCTCCTTCAAATGGCTGGAGCAACAAAATTAATTTTGCTGTAACAAATTAGCAACTAAGTAGCAACAAATTTAGAATCAGTTATTTTCACTGTGCGGGCCAAAAATTGATGTGACAATGCCAACTTAATCATAAGCTGGCACTGTCGGTTTTTTTTCAAATGGCTGGAGCAACAAAATTAATTTTGTTGTAACAAATTAGCAACTAATTACCAACAAATATAGAATCAGTTATTTTTACTGTGCGGGCCAAAAATTGATGTGACAATGCCAACTTAATCATAAGCTGGCATTGTCGGTTTTTTTCTTCAAATGGCTGGAGCAACAAAATTAAATTTGTTGTAACTAATTAGCAACTAATTAGCAACGAATTTAGAATCAGTTATTTCTAACGTCTGTGCCAAAAATTTATGTAACAATGCCAACTTAATCATAAGCTGACATTGTCTCATTTTTCTCCCAAACGGCTGGAGCAACAAAATCAATTTTGCTGTAACAAATTAGCAAAAAATTTAGAATCAGTTATTTCTAACGTCTGTGCCAAAAATTTATGTAACAATGCCAACTTAATCATAAGCTGACATTGTCTCATTTTTCTCCCAAACGGCTGGAGCAACAAAATCAATTTTGCTGTAACAAATTAGCTACAAAATAGCAACTAATTCTCAATTATACTTCATTTGATTCAGCTATGTTGACAATGGCAGCTAAATGGACGTTCTTAGAAGCCCTCCATAATAAAACGTACGTACTTAACTTCAATGTACGTACCAAACTTCAACACTCTAAACTCAATCTGTAGAAGCTGTGTAGTTTGGTAATTTTCAAAAACAACGGAAAAACAAGTCAGACAAAAAACTTTTCGAAAATCTTGGTGTAGTAGATCTAAAACGGATAAAAATACTACTCCCGCACCTGACTGCTTTCGTTCGAACACTGCAATAATATATAATTTAGGGGAAAATACGACTAATAACCGAATGGAAAAAATCAAATAATTTTTAAAAATTATTTGTGTTTTTAGTGACAAGTAGACCTTCCCAGTCTCTCCCATATTTTTGAGAAACACATTTAATTCGTATTTTAAAAGAGTGGCTGAAATCGAGTTATCTTCAAAATAATATATAATGTTCTTTAAAGCTACAGTTCCACCGGAGGAACAATGAAAAATATTGTGGAACATTTTGGTTGCTTTTGCGTGTTTCCGAAAATGTTTCCAAATGTTCCTAAATGTACCTTGAAATTTCTTTATGTTTCGGCTACAAATGTTGACTGTTTCTACTTGTCACCCTTCAAGCTATGATTCCACCGAAAGAACATTTTTGTTGCTGTTGCGTGTTTCACAAAATATTCCCAAATGTTCCCTCAACATCATCATTCACGGCCTGTTGGATAAAGGCCTCTCCTTCTGTTTTCCATGCACCCCTGTCTCTCGCCAGCTGGAACCAGTGTCGTCCCACGTGTCGTTTAATGTCATCAAGCCATCGTTTTTGGGGTCTTCCCCTGCTCCGGTTGGTTCCTCTCGGTCTCCATTGAACGAGTCTTGCGGTCCATCGATCCCAGTCCTGTCTAGCCACATGTCCAACCCATTGCCATTTCATGCGTGCGATGCGCTCGATAATATATGTTATCCTAGTGATGTCTCTGATGTCTTCATTTCTTATTCTTTGTCTAAGAGTTACTCCCAACATTCTTCTCTCCATAGTTCTTCGCCATTTTCTTAATCCGTCGGCGCTTTTGTCTGTCATAGTTGCAGTCTCCAGTCCGTAAGTAGCCACGGGCAAGAGACAGGCATCGTACACTTTTCTTTTTAGACACATAGGAATGGTTTGGTCTTTGAAGATGTAGTTTAAGCGACCGAAATCACACCAGAGATTCCAATTCTTCTCATTATCTCCGCGGTCTGATTTTCTTTTCCAAGTTTTAGTGAGTGTCCAAGGTAGACATATTGGTTTTCGATTATCTGATTGTCAATTATTATCTACATATTAGCTTTGGTCATACTTTTTGTTTTGTTCAGGTTCATTTTAAGGCCCACTCGACTAGATGCTTGGTTTAATTGATGCAACATACTTGTCAGTTCATCAGCATCGGCACTTATCAGGACAATATCATCGGCAAACCTTAGATGATTTAAGTATGAGCCGTCAATCTTAATTCCTTCGTTCTCCCACTCTAAGTTTTTAAAAATATCTTCCATTGCCGCTGTAAACAACTTTGGCGATATTGTATCACCCTGGCGTACCCCTCTACCATATTTTAATTTCTCCGGTCTTGGTGTCCGGGTCGATCTGGACCTGTAGCATTGCGTTTTTATAAATATTTTCTATTATGTCTGAATATCTGGAGACAATTCTAGCTGCATCTAATGCTCTTAGGAATGCCTACGTTTCGATAGTGTCGAACGCCTTTTGGAAGTCCACAAACGCTAAATGTATTTGAATATTATATTCATTTGTTTTTTCGATCAGAAGTTTCATGGATTGTAAGTGATGTATAGTGCTGAACCCTCGTCGAAATCCGGCCTGTTCGACTGGCTGGTATGAATCTAATTTGGTTGTTATTCTATAATGTTCCCTAAATTTCTTTATTTTTCGGCAACAAATGTTGACTGTTCCTACTAAACTAGTAAACATTCGTGTCGCAGATTTTCAGTGTGCAATGAAGTACGAAAACGAATAAATTTATAGCTACGTTTCCACCGGAGAAACATTTTTGTTGCTGTTGCTTGTTTCCGTAAATGTTCCTAAATCCTTAAAATTTCGGCAACTTTTTTGATTGTTTCTACTGAATAATATGCAACTATTGACAATTTTAGTTGCTTCGGTGGAAACAAGAAGTTTTCGTTTGTTGCCATAAATTTCTACATTTGGCAACAAAGAGAAACATTCAGCAACAAAACCTCAATGTTCTCCGGTGGAGCTGTAGCTTTTAACGAGAAACCGAAATATTGACGCTAGATGAGGGTTATGCAATTGTATTGCATAAATAATATTGTCACCACGTGTGACAATTTCTCGTTTCAATATGTATAATTATGCAATATTACCTGATAATTTCTGTTCTTGAATAATAAGTGACATAATCATTCCTTGAAATACAATGAATATTCAACAGTTTTTTTTCTTCTGGAACTATTGTGGTTTTTTTTTGTGGAATTTGTAGTCCACATTCTGTTATTTATAGTGTGCTGTGAATCACACCTAAGTAAATGATTTACGAGGATATAAGGAGCTAAAATTGAAATTTCAAAAATATTCGAAACAATGAGGAGATACAGTACCTACAGCAGAGTTCTAAAATGTCCCAAACACGACTTTATTTTGTGGAATTGGTAGTCCACCGGTAGATTTATTGTTTGTGTACCAAGGATCGTGGGTTCGAGTCCCACCTTGGTATTGAAGCGTATATATATATATATATATATATATATATATATATATATATATATATATATATATATATATATAAGTAAGAATTATTCGTGTTAAACGGAAAACACGCCCGTGGTTATAAAATTAAGTGAATTAGGACATTTATTTGAAACTAATCAAACAAACCTCACTCCCGTTGGATGGATGATACTGATGAGCCCCGATAAGGGCGAAACAGTCTGTCTATCAATTTCCATCGGTTGTGATAATCAAGTTTACATTTCGAACAATTACCGTCTAGGGTAGTTTTGTTGATATTTCGATGCTTCGTGAAACTCTTATAACCAGCTCCGCTAGGAGGTTTTGTTTTGATTAGTTTCAAATTAAATGTCCTAATTCACTTAATTTTTATAACCACGGGCGTGTTTTCGTTTTAACACGCAATAATTCTTACTTATATTCATTTGCCATTGCGATAAAATTCGGGCGATTGCTGCCTGTGGTGTGTAATGTTGAATCACATCGAATTGATGTGTCCAGCTTTACTCTTGCTTAGCGAATATGGTAGCCACCCTTCGGGTGTCCGGGCGTAATTGTTCTCGTGGCCGAAATGTTTTCTTCTGTTCTGAAGACGTGGTTCAATTGTTTCCGACTGGTGGCGCTGTGTCATATTTATATGTCATGGAGTTGCTAGAAGAAATATGTATGACCGTTTGAAATGTTGGTTTGGTTATCACTCCGGTGGATGGATGATACTGATGAGCCCGATAAGGGCGAATACAGTCTGTCTATCAATTTCCATCGGTTGTGATAATCAAATTAACATTTCGAACAATTACCGTCTAGGTAGTTTGTTGATATTTCGATGCTTCGTGAACTCTTATAACCAGCTCCGCTAGGAGGTTTGTTTGATTAGTTTCAAATAAATGTCCTAATTCACTTAATTATATATATATTATATATATATATATATATATATATATATATATATATATATATATATATATATATATATATATATAAGGTGTGCTCTTGAGGATGCAGTCAAACAACTGGGCTAGATTCAAAGAAGACTCATCATCGAGCACGTTGTCTGCCGTTTTTCAAATTTTTAAATTTTAAATTATATAGTAAAACTTGTAACATTAATGTTTACAACTACCTCAACTGTTGTTAAGTTGACTAGGGGAGATTGTTATTTGATGTTTCGACTTTACTACAAATCTCAAGTTTAATGTGCTGAATAAGGAAATAAACATTTCCGAAAGCTTGACAAAATAACAGACTTTTCTTTCAATCTAGCCCAGTTTTTTGACTGCATCGTCAAGATTACACCTTATATTTTACCTTAAATAGTCAGTCAGGACTACCTTTTCATTACATATATATATATATATATATATATATATATATATATATATATAATATATATATATATATATATATATATATATATATTATATATATATATATATATATATAATATATATATATATATATATAGTGTTACGGAAAAACACGCTCTGAATTATTAATCTAGAAAAAGTCAAGTGAATTACACATAAACGTAGTCAACTAGTTTCAATTCGAGATTCACGTAATTCGTTCCGATCTAAAATCTGCCGATATTATAGATTTTGTATGTACCAACTTAGAAGCGCAGACTCCGCAACCCTCCCAATTAATTACAGCTTGACAATAAACTATATAAATTAAGATGTGACCATTAGGACGACATTGTGCTATAAAATTTTGAATCAAACTTTTAAAGTAATTGAGTTATTTAGAGATTTTGATTTACCAATATTCTGGTAGTTTTAATTTTTAACTTCTTGTAAAGTTTTTGTGAAAAGGAGGACATATCACGGTAAGTAATTATTTCGTGATTTCAGATGCCGCCATTATCCAGTTTTAATACTTCACTACAACCTGAAATTATTTTATAGTTTTTATGATTTTCTTTCGCATATTTTTTGTTCCATTTTACAGGTGATTTTTATGTTCTAAATTATTTCTTCATATGTTTGGATCCTTATTTGGGAGCCTTGTTTCGGATTCTACATTTTGGATGGCTTATGTTTGGAATATAACTCTGGAATCTTACTTCGGAGATTGACTATTGGAGGCGACAGTAAGGGCCTAGATGTTAGGAGACACGCGCGATTAAGAGAGAGTCAACACTACTTCACAGAGAACAGATTCAGCACCTGGAAGTCTCTTGGAGCATCAAGCTGGACTAATTCACCCGAGGGACACCGCGTTCATACATAAATAAAGGTCACGTAAATTTGATTAACTTTGATAAGCTGATAGTTAATATATTTATTATTTTATCTCGTTGTTTTATTGTTAAGGGAAAACAGAGAAATATAATTGAAACCCCTGAGGTTAAGTCTTTTTTGTTACACTGGCTTCACAGTTTTAATTCCTTTTACATTATCACGTCAGATATTCGACGGATATATGAATAGGTTGATTGAGTTTTTTCTTTCTTTCGTTTAAAATATAACTGAGAATCAGTGGATACTTCTCAGTTTCCATTGTAACTATGCATCCATTTATTGGCAACACTGATTTTTTGAGAAAAAATTATTGATGTGTTATTGCAATAATTTTGATTTTGAGGCTGAAAGTACAAAGAAGTGTATTTCAGAATTTTAGTGTTCATTTAATGAACAATTTTTAGTGCTCAGTGAGGGTAGACTTGCTGGGGCATTTTTGTTGGTACAATTTTGTTAGGTTGCCGCTTATTTCCTGAAGCCTTTTGTTTTTTATGCGTCGCTTATGCTAATTTGAGTGTAAATTACAGCTGATTTGGGGCAAATTGGATCTGCATAGAAATAACTACCTTATAATCTATTCTCTCTATTTGTTGATTGAAGAATAAACTCAGTTATACCTATTCTGTTTTGTGAGTTTCCTCGAAACTTACTGGCGCCCTTAGTTTGCTATTTGTTAGTCAAATACTATTATTTTGGGTTATTGTTGCTTTTTCGAATGTCGAAATTTGAAATTGAGCGAATCTAGAAATTGTTATGTAGGGTACCTTTTGTATTGATATAATAACATTATCTGAAAAATAATTGGTTCATAAATACAAATATTACCTTAAATATTTGATATTTAAATTAATCCCGGGTTGTAAGTCAAATTAATTATTTCGGCTTTTACTACTTTCTCTACTGATGAAAGGCTCCTAGGAAAGGGAATGATAATTACATTTTAACATTTCTATTTGGAATAAAAATAAATGGAAAAATATCTTTCCATTTGTCAGTTTTCATCGATAAAACTCTTTGAGAATGCCTCGTGGTCGTTAGTTTTGGATGGAGTTTAGCACCCGGTTTAGGGTCGGAAACCTATTTTGTCTGACACCTTTTAAGATTTGTGATTATATTCAATTATTTTTAGGGACACCTTTTAAGATTTGTTATTGTATTCAATTATTTTTAGGGACACAGGCCTATTTTGATCTTTTTAATTCGCTTAATTTTCAACAATCTTTGAGCTGATGTAACTTGGAATTTGTGTAGTGAGAATCGATAATTCTTTCAATTTAGTTTGTCATCGAAATTGAGATGGTGACGTCATGTGAGGAATTAATTAGATAATTCATTAACCCATTTCGATTTTGAGTTTTGAGAGTTCCCGGAAAGCAATAGTTGTTCGGAGTTTTATTTGTTCGAAGAATTGTCTTTATTGTTACTCGAACAATTTCAGGCTTTTCCGAGGTTTTAGGAGTTTTGCTTTTGAACAAATAGAGTGTTCTATTTGTATTAAGAAATGAGTTAATGAAAATTTTTGCACTCTTATTTTTGAATTGTCATCTCACTACAATTTACACCGATATTAGACATTTGTGTTTTGAGTGGTTCAAGTTGTTGAGTATCCTGGCGGGTGACTACTATTTGCGTAGTTTGACAACCGCTCAAACCAATTTACCGATTTTGACGTTTTTAATTTTATTTTTTCTCGGATAAGACATCGTTACTGTTGATTATCCAACAGTAATGATGGAAGTCGTTTTGTGGATTTTGAGACTTTCGAACTTCAAATCCTCCATGCCCTCCCCTACATCGCTCCATCTTGGTCTCGGGTGGCGATGAGGTTCTCTTTTTAGTTTTTCGGTTCACAACTCAACCTAAACCTTGAGTGTGTGGACACACTTTGTTTTTTTAGTTGAGACTGATTTATTTATTTAGTTGGCAACCGGTCAGACGAGTGAAAATAATGTAACTATTTTCACTTGTTTCTTGAAATACCGCCAACTTATTATATGAGATTCCTTGATTAGTGAGTGCTGGGCATGTTTTCGGTATCACTAGAGTGACAGTCAAGACTCTCACTCCACCCCCCCTTATGGGAGGGTGACCTTCAGCAAGTGATACTGTTTCAATTTTGTGTTGTTTTTGAGTGTTTCTTTATTGCAGGTTTGAGTTTTAGGGTGGCTATACCACGCCTATGAACCTGTGATTATTTTATACCTCCCTTGCAGATCCTCAGCTTACTGGCCGTGTACCAGTCCCTCTCGGTTCATTCATTTTGGGGAAAGCTTTTGTCAATATTATTTTCTATATCACCCTCCAAAAAGCTTTATAACCCCAAATAACTATGATAACATTCCTTTTTTTGCTTTTTATATTTACTCTTTCCATATTTTTTTTCAGAACAGCAAACTCTCAGTGGAACTTGTATTTTGGTAATTCAGTTGTAGTTGAAGTATTGAAATTTTTTATCAACCAGTAGATAGTCCTTTCTTTTGCACATTGTCATCCTTATCGTTTTATTTTAGTTGATTGTCAAGAAATTTAGATTTTCAAAAGCGGCTTGCGCGTTTTTTTTCTTATTTGAAAAAATTTTTCTTTGAAAAATTTTTTTTCGGGTTTTGGGGGTGTGTTACGGAAAAACACGCTCTGAATTATTAATCTATAAAAGTCAAGTGAATTACACATAAACGTAGTCAACTAGTTTCAATTCGAGATTCACGTAATTCGATCCGATCTAAAATCTGCCGATATTATAGATTTTGTATGTACCAACTTAGAAGCGCAGACTCCGCAACCCTCCCAATTAATTACAGCTTGACAATAAACTATATAAATCAAGATGTGACCATTAGGACGACATTGTGCTATAAATTTTTGAATTAAACTTTTAAAGTAATTGAGTTATTTAGAGATTTTGATTTACCAATATTCTGGTAATTGTTTAATTTTTAACTTCTTGTAAAGTTTTTGTGAAAAGGAGGACATATCACGGTAAGTAATTATTTCATGATTTCAGATGCCGCCATTATCCAGTTTTAATACTTCACTACAACCTGAAATTATTTTATAGTTTTTTATGATTTTCTTTCGCTATTTTTTGTTCCATTTTACAGGTGATTTTTATGTTCTAAAATTATTTCTTCATATGCGTTCGGGGTGTTTTAATTTTCTGAATATTTCTTTTACAACGAATTCTCGACTCCGGAATTTTCTGGGATAACTTAATGGATTTTTAACTTCAGCATTTTGTATTTTGGATTAATAGTAGAATGAAATTTTGTGAAGTTTAACGAAAAATTTATTTTGTAGCGAATTTTATAAATTCAAATTTTGTTTGTGAGTTAACTTCCAATTTCTCTTCAAGAAGATAATCCATTTTAGCAATTTTTGTAATTACGTGACCCACATAGAAATCCTAGAGTTGAGAATTACGTTCGTTCGAACACGTGGCTTACACAATTGAACCTCTTTCAGTCCTCCTTATTTTGGAGTAATTTTTGGAGTCTTATCCTGGAGCCGTAGTTTGGATCCTCATTTGAGAGCCTTATTCAGGATTCCTTATTTTGGAGCATATTTTGGATCCCTTAGTTGGAAGCCCTTATTTTTGGAATCTAATTCTGGAATCCTACTTCGGAGATTTACTTTAGGAGGCGACAAAAAGGGCATAGATGTTAGGAGACACGCGTGATTAAGAGAGAGTCGACACTACTTCGCAGAGAACAGATTCAGCACCTGGAAGTCTCTTGGAGCATCAAGCTGGACTAATTCACCCGAGGGACACCGCGTTCATACATAAATAAAGGTCACGTAAATTTGATTAACTTTGAATGTAAGCTGATAGTTAATATATTTATTATTTTATCTCGTTGTTTTATTGTTAAGGGAAAACAGAGAAATATAATTGAAACCCCTGAGGTTAAGTCTTTTTTGTTACAATATATATATATATATATATATATATATATATATATATATATATATATATATATACCTATATACTTTAACAATTATTTTAATCAATATCCTGGGTTACTTTCAATTGAAGTATAATGTTGAATGACATTGTAAAAAATAAGTTGTTACAAATTTACAATTAGAATGGATCACAACGTTATCTGATTACATGAAAAATATGAACTTGGCTAATATATACAAAAAAAAGACCGTATTCATAACATATATCACGGTATACCTATGAAACCTTTCCTTCATTTATTGTTCTGACATAAGATATAACCTCAGAAGAGGAAAATATGTCTACCACTTGAATATTATTGTTGAATCAAGTAAAGCTTTCCTTTCAATTCCAACCACTATTTCGAAGCTTTCTATTTTCATAGTCTCAAAATTTTGTTGACTATCAATTCCTTATGATTGATAAGAAAATGTTTTTCACATAGAAGAAACGTATCATCATCATAACTACAAATATAATCAACTTCACAGAAAAAGTTTTCAGTGTGAAGATATTTTCCAGTAAAAATTAAATTTATATTCAATTAATATACTTTCCTGGCTGAAAATTAATTTATCAAGAAGCTTAAACGTTAAAATCAGTTGAGTGAATGAATTCTATACTCACTTTCTAATCCTTTCGTCATTGTCACTATTTGAATTATATTGAGATAAAAATGTAAAGGTGAACAATTTACTTGTGATACCTCACTTCATCTATCATTACAGGCGTTATAGTTCACATACTCGTCCTTAAATTAATACATTACTCGAAGAATTCTATTCACTTTGGAAATATGTAGAGCGATCTATAAATGCAAAAATGATTACAACAAGGAAGTAGTTTCCTTAGACTCGCGGTCACCTTGCACCCAACACTGAAAGTTAAGTTCTTCGAGTCAATTCACCGTCAACACTGTTCTACATTTCCTCTACGACTTGACCTTGCTACGATCTTCACTTTCCGTGAGCAAGAAGAGAAAACACTCGATCGGTATTTTTGGAGTGAGTTATAGGCGCCACGAAATTTCACCAGAACCGTTGCGGTCAAGACCATGTAAGTGAAAACCCACTTTGACAACTTTTTGAGCTCCCAAATTCCGCCAGCAGGTACATCTTATTTAGTACCTCGGATATTCTTATTTAGTGGTAGGCGGGACATAAACGGTCATATCTTAGCCACAGGTCAGTTTGACGGGATAAGTACGTGGGTAGTAAATGCAGTATAAGAGAAAACGCAAATTATTCTTTTCCATCATGCAAATTATAACAGATCGCCAAACTTTACTAAAATCACCTTTTATCTAAGGTTATGGGGTGAAATGGCAAAATGCAGCGGGCAGGATTTAAGGAGTAGCACGGCTGATTGGGAATTTTGCTTTGTACAATTGGCATTCCCCTCTCAATAATTACATAGGGCCTTGTTCTTAGCGTGTGAGGAGGAGACTTTGTGTTAGAGAGCGCGATATGGTAGAACCTTTTTTATAGGTTGGTGGGGAGAAGACATTTATTTCGGGTAGTCTAACTAAGTTTGGCTCTATCAGATCATAGGAAACACTTGTAGTTATAGTGCATTAATGATGGGAGACAAGTTATTTATGGAAAAGAGAAAGTGAGAGTAGGGTTCTAAGGATGAATACTGGCCCAGTATTCGCCTTGTAAGTTTTAAAGCATTAAGTTACTTTACGCTATGAGGAAATCTCTGGAAAAAGCTCAAGCCAGACCAATCGGCCCTGAGGTTTGAACCAGGAATCTCCCGTACACTAACAAGCGTACCTAAGTACTTGGATAACTAGCTCGGTGTGAGGTGAAAATCTCCATCTACGAAAAAACATTATTTACTCGAAAGTATATTCAACCAGTAAAATAATTAAAATTTATATATAACAAACATACTCAATAAATTCTCCAATAGAGTTAACCTTCTATAAGCTCGTAGAGGCAGAATTTGGGGATGCAATCTTCAAACTCTGCTACGCGCATTGTACAGTTCGCAATCACTTTTTGATGTTGAACTGTTCCTAAGCTATCGTTAAGGGAGATTAGGCGATTAACGTTCGGTTCGGATTAATGAATTGCCACAAATAAAACTAATTCACATATATTTGTAAGCAATTCGGTATACAATATTTAAGGTGTACGTGGTTTAATTAC
This sequence comes from Cynegetis impunctata, assembly GCA_030704885.1. Classification (NCBI taxonomy): domain Eukaryota; kingdom Metazoa; phylum Arthropoda; class Insecta; order Coleoptera; family Coccinellidae; genus Cynegetis; species Cynegetis impunctata. Next base: position 21,754 of record JARQZK010004510.1, on the reverse strand, counting down.
AGAAGATAGACGTGTGTCGTATCTCCGGAGCTCTATTCTTAACTAACTCATTTTCTGTCTGTTCTGTTCTTTCTCATAAACTGCCCTGACGCCCCGCTTCCCCCTCAGTCTTTGCGTGGGAAGAAACGACAAGTGAACATATGCGAAATACCGTCCTTAGGCCTTTACGCAATAAATCTAGTTTATCAAGGCAGTTGACTGAAAGAAATATATCAATACATATAACAATATTACAGGCTGAAAGAGAACACCCAGATAAGGATTCTCAGAACAACATCTGGAAATAAGTCTTCCCTGATGTCTTGATTGATCAAACCAATATTTTAAGAAATATTATTCCAGGTACGCAATACACATACTATAGCATGTAAGTCGTTACTTTATTCGATTTTACCTAATAAATATGTTAAACAATTGGAAAGCTGTGAAAGAGCAATCTGCCGCAACATCTTCGGACTAGACATACAATATATGTATCATTTAGTCAACAAGCTACGCCCGTGATACCTTGCCATCATCCATATCAACTTCTGTGTAGATGGCCGAAGATAAAATTTCACTTCCCACCAGCAAAATCCTCCAAATGCTTCAGGAGTCTCTAGACGAAGTCCTCATCCAGTTAGAGGAGATACCTATGTATCTGTATCCACTACAGGAAAACAAGTGACTGTAGTGCCAAAAGTACGAGTAATGAAAAAGTGCAAAAAAACCATGCATGATAAACGACCTAATTCTGATCACTAAAAAAAATTATATAATAGAGCTGGGTGAGACTAAGAATGAGCCGAGCTAAAGCTCCTGATAATAGACTAGAAGGGGTGTTACTCTTTTCCTCCTAAACGGCTTTACCATTTGAGATGATTTTTTGCACAATCATAGACAATATTAATGGAAAGGACATAGGCTATATGAACAGAAAATAAATTGCCCACCTATTAATAATCGCTGTAAAAAAATTTCAAAATCCGATTTCTCGAAAACTGTCCACGCAAGCGTTACAAAAAATAACATGAAAAATCAGATAAGACACCGAGGAATAATCACAGAAGAAAACAGAACAAGCTTGAAACAATCCAATTAATAGCTCATAAAAAAATTAACTCATCAAATGAATCACTCTGCTCAAAATTTCAAGAATCTTCTGCCTTGCAGAAGAAATAATAAGGTTTTCTCTTATTTCGTTTATCATCATGTCAGTAGGCAAGAGAGCGGACATTAAACCTGATGGAACGTAAATGATAATTCAAGTTGCCAAATTCCCCTCAAATCTGCAAAGTTATAAATAGGGAATACATTACGTACTTTCAATATAGGTATATTTCACATTGATGATCTATGATGAAGCAGACCCATCTTACGACTATACCTGAAATATTCGAACGAATATCAGTTAGTTTTCTTCATACACAAGGAAACTGCAACAAACAGTAGATCTCCATAGCACTGAGAGTTGCAGCTATTCAATCATAGATGGCAAATACACAAGTAGTTACTGCGATAATTTTACAGGACGGGAATAGGTTGTAATTTGTGTTGAAAATATGAAAATACCCAATTGTTTACCATTTTCCGTGAAACATACTAATATATTATCGACGAATCTTTACCAAAATGCGAAACTGAACAGTTTTTTCTATACTATCCATGAATATTTTATATACATGGATATCAAACGCACTACTATATATTGTTTTGTAAAAATCAAAATCATTCTGCTAAACAGAAGTCCAACAAGGAAATAATTTTGAACGTATATTTTCAAATATTCAAAATGCTGTTCATATTTTGTGAGTTTTCAGACGACAATTGACTTGTGTCAGTTTTGAAATGTAAAGGAAAGTTTGTGATAATTTTTTTTAACACGAAGAATAATAATACAAAATACCCTTCAAATTAGTGATTGATACAGTCACAGTTGTCGTACAGAATCCTGGAAAATGAAGACTATAAGTGATATAATGTTTCATAAAAATTTCTTTGAAATAAGAAAGAACTCATCCAATTGACCGCATATTTGAGGAATCTGGATTAAAGGCTATCTGCGTTTAGAATGATGATGAATTTGTTTGAATTAAGTCTGTAATGAGAACAATGAACCATCAACACGATACCAGGATAGGAGGAGACAAATTGATAAACCCAGAGCGGCAAAGATAATCGTCCAAAGACTTCAAATTAAAAAAAAAAGGAAACACACGTGTATCATTCCTCCCTGAAGTTGGGTAAGGGAGGCGGGCAGCTAGAGTTTGGGATTAACTCCTTCAGCCAGATCAGAGGACACACTTGTATGTACAAGTGCATTAAAGATAGGTGGGACGGGATATTTATGGAACATAGGAAGTGTGGGTAGGGTTCAGAGGATTAATACTGGCTCAGCATTCGCCTTATAAGTTTGCAAGCAGTGACTTACATTACCATGAGGAAACCTTTGAAAAAACCTCATGGCAGACCAGTCGGCCCCGGGGTTTGAACCCGAGACCTCCCAAATACTAGCCAGCGTAGGCTAAGTACTCGACTAACTAGCTTGGTCCAGATTTTACCTGGCTCCAAGAATATATAATTCTTTTCACTCTTAAATCTTCAATAATTCTCTCCCCTCTCATACTAAAGTCTCAAACACTTATGCCATTCTTCAAAACAAACTCAAGTCATTTATTCAGAATAAGAACATTAAAAAGTTTTATGACATTATAAATTCTAAAGAATGAATATCCTTGCAATTGTGTATGCTCATAGAATGGGGAATAATACATGATGTCATTAAATGATGTCCTCGAGAGGAATTTGACGATGTTAATAGGAATCTTGATATTCATGCGATTTGTGAAAAGAGAATATCGATGGTGAACTCAAAATCCGCGATAACATTTTGCTCAATTTTTCATGAACTTTAACTTTCTAATTAAATTGAAACAATTTTCAAATTCTTTTTGAAGCAGATGTCGCGTTGTCCTATTTCTGTGTTATATTTTATTATAACACAATATCTTTTGAGGTATGTTTATTTGAAAATATTATTAGAATTAATTAATTTGTAAGACTTTCAAAAAAAAAAATATATATATATATATATATACAGTGTGGATCACCAGGAAATTTTGGAAACTGGCTAGATGTCTTGGGGCCTATTCAGCTAAAATATTTTCATTTATTGATCATCTCCGATTATACCGGAACTAGATCCTAAGTCGATCATTTCAAAGAGGACACCCTATATATTATTACATTTTTGAATTCTACCCAAGATTCTAGGCAGATTTTATGCATCATGTCCTATAGCTAAGTCTACGCGTTTTTGACATATTTTAATTTTTATGTCAAAAATGACGATTGCAAGTCCTAATATAATTATCAATTGTTCCTATAAGGAAGACCTTAATACTTACTTCGGGATGGATTCCTCGTTGAGAAGGACTTACTTTAATAGATTCTGTAAAATATTTTTAGAACTAATAATACAGAGTGTTCAAAAAATAAGATCTAAAATGAGATTGAGAAAACTGATAAAAATCAATTCTTGGAAATGGAAACCTCCCATTTCTTTTATTTTGTAGTATTTGAAATCAAAAATGTAGTATTTAGCATCAAAAATTAAGGTAACTTTGTATAAGGTTATCCATACCTAAAATTTTTAGTTTTTAAAATATTGCCAATTTTATATTTTTATATGGCGATATAGACCCAGGGTCTACAAAAGGTAGCAAATGACCCCAACAATAACCCAAATAACTCCTGGAAAATGAAGACTATAAGTATATATATATATATATATATATATATATATATATATATATATATATATATATATATATATATATGTGTGACACATTTTGTATTTGTAGAAGCCCTGAGGATGCAATAAAGTAATTGCGAAAGCTCGGCTGAGAAACAAGAGTGTGTACTACTGTGTGTTTTAATGCTCAATCGAGTCGAGAATACCCTTAACTTATAGAATTGTTATATCACGACTGTGACACGTAATCTACTTTCATATATATATATATATATATATATATATATATATATATATATATATATATATATATATATATATATATATATATATATATATATATATATATATATATAAATAAATATATATGGTGATTTCTTATCTCCTGAAAGGACCTTACAGCTAGGAGTTTCTCAAGGTAGCATTCTTGGACCTTTTGTATTTGCAAATGATCTACCGACAATCTTTACTGATTCTACACGAGAACCATTGATGTATGCGGATGACTTGAACATATTAATAACTGCTAAACACTTAAATTCTTCTGACGAAATCTTTAGCAAGTCTATGGATGATATGAATGAATGGTGTGATCAAAATGGTTTGATCCTCAATAAGGATAAAACTGAATGTATTTTTTTTTGTAACTGATAGAAATAATAGAGTGTATCCTAAAGAACTATTGTACAATAATGTTAAGGCCAATGTTAGTCAGTCTGTTAAATTTCTTGGTATACATATTGATAGTAGTGTAAAGTTTTATGCGCATATTGATTTTCTGAAGGGAAGACTAAATTCGGTAATATACTTCATGAATATGTTGAAAAAACAAATAGATACAGAAACATCAAAGATTGTATATTTTGCTAACTTCGTCTCGCTTCTTAGTTATGGCATCATTTTCTGGGGAGCGTGTCCGATGCTTCGTCAGGTTTTTGTTTCCCAGAAGCGTGCAGTGAGGGTTATGCTGGGCATGGGTTACAGAGATTCTTGCCGGGGTGTTTTTAGGAAGAATGGGTTGTTGACTGTCTGTGGTATTTATATTTTTAAATCATTACTTTTCATGTATAAGAATATGCATTATTTTGAAGAATTCCTAAATAAAAATAGAACACGAGGAATTGAACCCTTTCTGTATCCTGTGCATAGCCTTTCCCTGACTGAAACGGGAACATTTTATAATTGTATGAGACTATTTTACTTGTTTCCTAGGAGATTTAAGACTTTCGACCTAAGATATAACAAATTTAGACAGAATATTTATGAATTTATTTTGGATATATATGGAGCCGTATGATGTTGGCGAATTTTCAGCTTCTTGTAAACGAATCTAATTATTGATTTTGACTTGTTTTCTTTATTGTATTGTTGCTATCTATGTAATGAAACAATTTCGGAAAATAAAGATATATTATTATTATTATTATCATTATATATAATGCTGAATAAAAATGAGTTTCATCAGATGAGCTCAACTCAACTGCATTCAATATCGCTAGACCTTCAAAATGATTCACTGATGCAAAACAATAACATTCCTCCCTCTAAATTTGCGATATTTATGTGAGCAAAATAACTCACCGCATCGCTTATATTTGAATACAACCTTCGAAAAAGCGTTTAGATTGTTGTTTTTTCTAGATAACATATATTTAAGAGACTACGCTTGAGCAAGAAACAGAAAAATAGTAATTAATGCAAGGAAGTAAGGATATATTATTCAGTCTATTTCAAATGAACTGATTACAAAGTCAAGTCAAACCTTTTTTAATACAACCCAATCTCTCAATGAAAAAAGTCAATTCAGAAAACATGTTCAAGATATTTACTTCATTGTATACCTGATATTCATTCTTTTGATTTTATTTTATTTTTGAATTCCGGAGAGCTACTGAAAAATTTCGAAGGCTCTATTTTACCATATTTTTGTCGTTATATTTCATGATAGTGGGAGAAATCTCAACTTCTCAACCATACTTAAAGAACGATGAATGCTCATAATCAGGTGTTGCATTTTTGTGTTGGGACTTGACTTGAATTATTAATTCACATGTTTTGTGAAATATCTCATAAATCAAGCAGAGCTATGTTCCACTGTGGTAAAAAAGATCAAATATATATATATATATATATATATATATATATATATATATATATATATATATATATATATATATATATATATATATATATATATATATATATATATATATATATATATATATATATATATATATATATATATATATATATCAGTGGCGGCTCGTGAGGTTTTGGTTTGAGGAGGCTACAAGAGGTGTTAAAAAATACACCATAGGCGAAAATTTTTAGGATTTCAAGGTCAACCGCCTTATAATTTAAAGAAAATCAAAGTAAAACAAGCACCCTAAGCTATTAATTTGTTTTCACTTTCGAGTGTCCTACCTTGAGACCTACAAATCCTATTTACAATATTCACAAAAACTCTTCTCAGCCAATTCATCTATTCATCAAATTTTGCTTTCACAAAATAGGTACAAAATTTGTGCTGTAAGATTTAAAAAACTATTTCTGTTTGTTCAAAAATTAATTTAAAGATGTTTAAAAAATATATAAATTCCTTATCTTGTAAGTAAGATATTAATCCGCGTGCTGTATTTAAAGTTACTTCATCGGTGGAAAATTCCTCACTTTCAACTAGGTATAGAATTAAATCCTCAAATCCTAAGCGGCCCCAAACAGAGACATTTTCACAAGTAAAAAGTAAACACTGCCAACAAAATAATTTATTTTTTACCGGTGATCCGGTTAGGCAAGGATGTCTCTCATAATTCCTTGTATTAAAACCGCGGTTTTGTTGTCTGTTACGCTGCCCCAAATTGTTTAATTCAGGGGTAGGTCGCAATGTTTTTATCAAAACTTTATCCTCATAAGTTAGTGCGCTAAAGTTATGGGATAAAAAATATTCCACTAAGTCACCATTGAAATTTTTGAAATTAACTTCAGTAACCAAACTCATTTTAAAACAATACGCGAGCAATATAAGTAAACACGCTGCAAGGCCATTATGAACTACGATCACACTACGTACGATTCAATTAATGCTTTCCAACGAATTCATTCGATGTCACGCGAAATTCTTTAGTTGTGATTGTTCGACATTGTATGAGACTGGGTCTCTATCGGTGTTGCTATTTACATGTGTTTTGCTTTTCTATTGAATTGAAGTATTCATTCGGAGTATTTGCACCGTTGTTTGCTTTTCTGTGGCAGGCATAATGAACGTTGAGAATATACCGTTCTAAGCCTCCGCAGCGTTGCCACAAATCTTGAAATGAATGAAATGCAGTAAATGTAAATACCTTCTATCTTAATTAATAAATTATATTATATAATGTAGGTTGAAAGGAAGGTAGGTGCATAAAATAATATGATTTTGATTAATATGAATATGCTGAATGCTGACTATTCAATATAATATATTAGTGATACACGAAATATTATTGAGGAGGCTTAGCCTCCTTAGCCTCCTTTGACTAGCCGCCCCTGATATATATATATATATATATTCGAGAATAAGCAGCTTTGTGATTATTGCTGTTTCATTTATATAACAAAAATGAAATTTTTGTGGATAGTTGGGTTAAAAAAAAAAAGTATTTTATTACAATTTATTTGATACAGTACTTTATAGGGTTGTAAGAACTGTAATTAGTTATTTGAATGTATCCATGGCCCTTCTAGAATAAAAATTTATTCCGAATAAAAAAGAAGAATACGGTCACAAACAACAACAAATGATACATGGTTCTATTTTAAATATCATACGGAGAAAAAAAACTGAAAATATACCAGGTGTCTCGTTTAAAACTCAAAAGTTTATGTCGCTACCGGTTAATCCGAAATTTGCATGAAGTCGAGTAACTTGTCAAAAAATGTAGTTTTATGCATTAAACAGATCCTCCAAATTTCATCCATTATTTTCGAAAACAAAAAAGTTATGGGATGTGCCTTCCGTGGACACCCGGTATAAATATAAATATATGAGTATAATATCAGTTTAGTATTATAGATTTCCTATAATTTTGAAGTGGAGAATGATTTTAATTCGACCGGGTGTCACATGATACCCCTCGTATTTTTACTACTGAATTTTCTAAATCGAAATGCACTTCAAATGGAGATTATATATATATATATATATATATATATATATATATATATATATATATATATATATATATATATATATATATATATATATATATATATATATATATATATATATATATATATATATAGAAATATATACAAAGTTCAAACAGATTGAGTAAAAAATGTGGGTGGGAAAAATACAAAGCAGCTATAATTTTATTTTAAATAAATGTGTAAATATTAGAACAAAAATTTTTATTTTTCAAATAATCTAGTATATAATTGTTCAAAATTTGAATTTGTATAGTGTACGCTTCTTTGAGGTTATTTTATTGAAATTTTTTTGTTGGGGATGATTTGACAAAATATTTCGCATTTGTTCTTTTATCTACCCTAATGGGCTTGTACACTATTCACATTAACCAGTAAATTAAATTCAAAATATGATTATTTCCGAATCTCACGGACATTCATAACATCCATATTTTACCCAAGGTTCGAACCTGATACCGTATGTGCTCTAGACATTTTACTCAACCCTCTAGACTGCCCCTTGTCCTGTTTTATTCACCATAAACCATTTATGACTTTTGATTAAATGTACAGATGAAGTACATAATTAGATCATAGTGTTTTGATTATTTTCATTGAAATATTTATTTTCATAACTTATTGTTAACAAATCATTAATTAGGCACCTACAATTGTATCACCATTCTTTAATAATTTTTTTTTCATTTAATTAGTAACAGTTCTTCATTTTATTACTCTGAAAAGTTGTTAATTCATTTTATCGTATTTATGTTATTTGATAAATGACATATAGCATGAGGAACTTCGTTCAAACTGGGTGTCTCATGACACCTCTCGTCTTTTTACTACTGAATTGTCTAAATCGGAAAGCCTTTCAAATGGAGATGAAAGCAAGTTTAAAACAGATTAGAGAAGGTCAAGGAATCGTCTTTTCATTTATTAAACGATACAAATTTCCAATGGTAGTACTGGACAACTAAATCCACTTACTTACTTCATATTCCCGCTATCTCTTGAAGAATGATATCAACGAATACTGTTTGAATAGATATGCGCACACTTTCATTTATTGACATTTTGAGTTTAACATTGTACCTAACATTGACCTAGTCGTATACTTTATAAGCCAAGATTAGTGGGTCAAGTATATTGTGTATTCTCTCTATGAAGCATTCAATTTCAATTCCCATAAATACTCCTTTATATTCATATCAAAGTCATACAAATTGAATAAATTTTTTCGCATAACCAGTCAATTATTGTGGTTTTAGAAAAATTTCTAGATTTCAATCGACGACTTGAAGAGAAATCTGATTTTAGTTTGTATTATAATCACAATATTATTAGAAAAATAATAGGTACTATTATCAGCATGATAATATTATTAGGAAAAACAAGTTTAATTTTAACGAATCTCTTAAAAGTATTTAGCAGCATGTCACCACATAGTGGCTTCATCAGAATTGTATACATTTATAAATATATATATATATATATATATATATATATATATATATATATTTTATGAATATATATATATATATAAATATATTATGTAAGTATATATAGATATATAATATATAAATATATTTATTATATACTTACATAATATATATATATATATATATATATATATATATATATATATATATATATATATATATATATATATATATCACAGGTAATTGTACTGGAATTGTAGCAATAAAAGGTTTTACTTTTTTTTTCAGCAAAAGCTTTCGAGATTATATTTATCCTTTCAACATGTTAACAAAAATTCTAATTGTGATAATTAACATGGAGTTTAGACATCACCTATCATAAACTATTTCAAAATTAGATCGAAAAAATCAAGTAACGATATTAGCATATAGACGACAATATGATTTGATGATTTGTCGAAATGCATTAATAGAATATGTAATATTTCTTTTGTTCGTGTCGTTTTCTGTGACGTCATCCGCTCCAGGCAACACGATACTAACGCATGTTGCCTGGAGCGGATGACGTCACTGCTAAACGACTTTGACAAAAGAAATATTACATATTCTATGATTGCATTTTGACAAAACATTAAAATATATTGTTGACATCCCAAACTCGTCAAAGCAAAGTCATTTTTTTCCTAATATCGTTACTTGATTTGTTCGATCTAATTTTGATATAGTTTATATTTATGTTGATGGCTAAACTCCATGTTAATTAATACAACTTTTATTTGAATCTCACTTTGTAAGTATATAATAATTTTTCGTTGATATGTTGAGATATTTATAATTGTCTCGTGTTTCAGTGCTCCTGAAGTGAAGGTATAAATGAAATCTCGAAACCTTGACCTGAAAGAAAAACAGTAAAACCTTTTATTGCTGCAATCCCAGTAAATTATCTCTGGTGCTATACAAATCAGCAAAGATTACATCTCTCTTCTATATATAAATATAAATATATATATATATATATATATAAATATATAAATATATAAATATATATATATATATATATATATATATATATATATATATATATATAATATATATAAATATATAAATATATAAATATATATATATATATATATATATATAAATATATATATATATATATATATATATATATATATATATATATTATATATATATATATATATATATATATATATATATATATATATATATATATATACAGTGGCGACTAGTGAGGGAGGACTCTGGGACTCCGCCCTCCCAAGAATTCTAGAATGAATTGTAGTTTTCAAATTTTAACACATAAATATATAATCATATATAATTTTGAACAAACTAGTTGCTATAAAACTTAAGCAATATTCTGAAAATCTAAACAAATCCTTACGCTCCACCGTAATTCACGAAACTATACCAGTATTTCAATCCAACTGCATTACATTTCTTCGATGAGCACGGTCGTTTGAGCCACGAGTCCACATATGCCACAGCAAGGCGAGATGACGTAATCCGGTGTCGGCGGAGAAGACTGCTATGGACTCAACGTGTTTGAGCCACATAAAGATTACCTGCTGTGTTGGCGGATGGTTTTCAAAGACGAAAATCACTCAAAAATGTGGACTTATTTGAATAAATTCAGAAAATTCTATACTGAAGACATTTCTTTGAAGAATAATGAATGGAAAAAATTTTCAAATTTCGGGATTTCGGGGGGGGCCCGGGCCCCTCCCCTGGATACGTGCCTGGTGCTATGGTTCAAATAATTCCTGATTGGATGATTAAAAAGTGATGGAGTAGTTCATAAAGGACAACGAAAGAAGTATTTTAGCTTCAGAAGATAAGTAGGTGAGTAGAAAGGTACATTAAAAAAATTATTGATTAAGATGAATTGATAAATCCCCTAAAGATACTCTAATGGCTAAAGATTCAGCCTAAAACCAAAAACAGATCTATCCGGATGTTGGAAGTATCGATATTTCAATGAATTGAAACACGAATATGTATATTTGTAGAATTCTGGACTTCCATTGTCTATAAAAATATATATCTGAAACAAAAATAAAAGAAAAGAAGATTTGATTAGTAAATGGCAAGAAAAGAAACTCCGATACTGGACATCATAAGCTCAGTTGAAACAGCCCACCTAGATCAAGAAGAAATGGATGAATTCCGCTGGAAAGTCCGCACTGCATTGGATAAACGGAATAATTCAACACCCAACATCACCAAATCCGAAGAATCAGCTTTGAGGGCCCTGAACAAGGACAAATCAATTAAAAGACTACCAGCTGATAAAGGAAACGCCACCGTCGTCATGGACATCAGCCTATACGACAATAAAATCAAGGATGTACTCCAAAAAGGGAAATATAGGCCAATTACAAAGGATCCAACCCCTAGCATCGAGAGGAAGATCTATCAGACACTGAAGAAATACAAGAATCATTTGGAGGACAAAACTAGAACAATGCTAACACCACATCATAGCAAGACACCTCATCTTTACGGGCTCCCCAAAATTCACAAAACAGGAATACCTCTCAGGCCAATTACTAGTTCCAGGAATTCACCAACAAGTAATCTCGCGAATTTTCTGTTGAAAATCATCCAGCCTTAACAAGGGAAAACAACATCATTTGTCAAGAACTCCAGCCACTTCGTGGAAATGATCAAGGACGTTAAACTAGGACCCAACGAACAGCTCATCAGTTTTGATGTAGATAATATGTACCCAAACATCCCACGGCAGGAATCCCTGGATATCATCAAGTCAAAATTACAGGAGGATGATACTCTGACAGACAGAACATCTATACCCATTGAAGGAGTTATTGATCTGTTGGGATGTTGCATTAATAATTCTTATTTCCAGATAAAAGAAGAATTCTACTCCCAGGATGATGGATTACCAATGGGATCACCACTCTCACCAGTAATAGCCAACATTTACATGGAGTGGTTCGAAGGCCAAGTGATAGAATCATCTCCCGTGAAACCAAAGATGTGGCTAAGATATGTGGACGATACTTTCATCATTTGGAAAGGGACCGCTGCCGAGTTGGACGAGTTTTTAAACCATATAAACAGCTTTCGCACCACCATCAAATTCACGATGGAGAAAGAAAAGGATTCCAGCCTACCCTTTCTAGATGTTCTGGTTAAACATAACAATAATCACATCAGCACGTCAGCCTACAGAAAACCCACACACACAGGCCAATACCTCAACTCCGCTTCGAATCACTCAATGAGCACGAAGAAAGGAATAATCAGGACACTGTTCAGGAGAGCGACAATAATTTACAGCGCTCCCCGACTCATGGAACAGGAAATATCTAACATCGAAAGGGATCTGATACAAAGTGGTTACAACAAGAAGATAATAACAAGGACTATCGCGGAATGTCAACAGAACAGAACCACACGAGAGGAGAACCCGAATTGCCAGATGATAACCATACCTTATGTGAAGGGAATATCCGAGAAGATAAGGCGAATCGCTCAGCAGTACAACATCAAAACAGCGTTCAAGTCGGACAACACCTTAAGAAGCAGGCTGACCAAAACTAAACCAGATGGACCCCCGGACAACAAGAATTGCGTATACCTTGTGCCCTGCGAATGTGGAGATTCATACATCGGTGAAACGAAGAGACCTCTCAATGTTAGGATCGGAGAACATCAAATACACACACGAAGAGCCGAAACATCGAAATCGGGAATTGCTGATCACGCATGGACAAAACATCACAACATTAAGTGGAACGATGCTAGGATTATCCACCGGGAACAGAACTGGCGAAAACGAAAATTCAAGGAAGCTGCCTTCATCCAACAAAACCATGAAGTTTTCAGTAAACCCAGTGTTGAAGTGACAAACGCGTGGCGACCAATCCTGGCGCGTATCAGTGGCCTCAAGCTCCCCCCCTCGCCCAATGGGAGAGACGCCCAACACGGCACGACTGATCAAGGGAGTATATAAAGATCAATCCAAACTCTGATAATCAGTTTACACTTGAGAACGGTTAGAGATACTCAACTAACCGAAACGTCGTGTATATTGTATAATTTTATTTTTTCACCATTTTCCAACTTATTATTTACTAATCTCATTTCATTTCTTTTTTCAGATACTACTAATTCATTGAATTTAATTTTTTCAGCTATTTTCTTTTCTTGCCATTTACTAATCAAATCTTCTTTTCTTTTATTTTTGTTTCAGATATATATTTTTATAGACAATGGAAGTCCAGAATTCCACAAATACAGAAGAAACATTGTCGAAACCATTCAAACTAACACGAATATGTATATCCCAATATTATTGTTATGTATGTATATAGTTTATAAACAATATGTTAACATTGACAAAATTGAAAATTTGATGTAAAACTCTTAAAGTGAGATCACCAGTACAAACTGAGTTATTAAATATATTTATGTTGAACAATCAAATTATATTTAATATACTACATGACCATGGTCAAATTCATATATCACATAAAGTGAACAAGGAAACTTTTTCAATAATTCAAAATTATCAAACAATTTCCCAAGGGATTACTCTACTCTCTTAGAGTAGACATCTTACCTTACTGTCGGCATGTATTTGTTTTTGCGACGTAGTTCTGCATTTTTGGTCTAAACAGAATATTAAAAATATATAATTTCTGCGTAAAAATGTCCCACTATGAACCTACCAGTAACCAAGAAATAGTTTGTATCTTATCATTAATTACTGATGATGCTGACTGAATTGACGAAACGCCTAAGTGTTCCGTTTGATGAATTGTGAAAATATTCTCAGGGTACGAAATAAATCTCCATCAATGACTGATGAGGTTATTTAGAACGTTCCTCAGGTTTATTAATATAATCAAGGTTTAATATTTGTATGAGATGGTATTACCACATTTGTGACTGACGAATAAACTGTTTTCTTCAGTTATTACCAAATATTAAGAGATCCCGTCTTATCAGTCGTTCGTTTAATGAAAATACGTGAGCTTCCGGGAAAGCGCCGTCTCGCTTTTTTTACGCACGCAAAGGGCAGTGATCCCTCACGCAGCAATCTGCGCCTGGAGCACGTGGCCACGCAATTTGTGTTTATGTTTCGTTTGCCGGCTGACGAAGCTGGCCGAAAATCGTTGTGTTCCTAACCTATCTTAACCGGTAAAAATTGTAGATCAAGTGCGTGATTGAAAATGTTTGATTTTGTGCAGTGGACGATAAACGTTTATATTTTCCACGAGATAAGGATTAACGTGTCAGGTATGTTGATATAATGAACAAAAATGTACATTACGATATATATGTATGTACATATATATATATATATATATATATATATATATATATATATATATATATATATATATATATATATATATATATATATATATTCATATATATTGTTATTATATTTTCATTGATGTTGAATAGTTGAAAATAGAATTGAATAAATATTTATAAATTTCAATAAACTACAATGATTATTAATAAGAAAATATAAATAAATATGTTTAGAATATGAAAATGAAGGTCTAGTTATGTAGAAATTGATGATAGGATATGAAATTTAAGAATATAAGAAAAATTATAAGTATGGTGTCAGAAGATGTCATGAAATTGTCAAAATTTGTAATATTAAAAATCGAAATATATATATATATATATATATATATATATATATATATATATATATATATATATATATATATATATATATATATATACCAGTGGCAGCTCGTGAGGTTTTGGTTTGAGGAGGCTACAAGAGGTTTTGAAAAATACACCATAGGCGAAAATTTTTAGGATTTCAAGGTCAACCGCCTTATAATTTAAAGAAAATCAAAGTGAAACAAGCACCCTAAGCTATTAATTCATTTTCACTTTCGAGTGTCTACCTTGAGACCTACAACTCCTATTTACAATATTCACAAAAACTCTTCTCAGCCAATTAATCAATTCATCTATTCAGCAAATTTTTTCTTTCACAAAATAGGTACCTACCTACCTACTTAACGAATTTGTTAACAGCTGGTGAGAGCAAATAAAAAGTTATTATATATTTTTGAAGATTAGCGGGATTCTGCGATCTTTAACGTTAGCAAAATGATTTATAATATCCTCATAAAATTCTTTGTCTTTTGCCAAAAGTTTTACCAATTCCTTTTCAATAGACAACAAACTAATATTTTTCAAACGATCCTGGCTCATTGAATTTCGTAAATAAGTTTTAATTCTCTTACGAGTGGAAAACGAGCGCTCTACGGAAGCCGATGCCACCAGGATAGAAACAATTAGACATAAGAGTTTATAAACTTGGGCTCAATTGAGTCGCATCATCAGTAGGTTGAAATACAGAAAATAGTTTTTTAAAATACACTTCTGCACGAAATTCTGAAATTTTTTCCAAAAGAAACTTGAGCCGATTTCGTGAGTAAATTACATCTGAAAACGTGTGCTGTAAGATTTGAAAAACTATTTCTGTTTGTTCAAAAATTAATTTGAAGATGTTTGAAAAATATATAAATTCCTTATCTTGTAAGTAAGATATTAATCCGCGTGCTATATTTAAAGTTACTTTATCGGTGAAAAATTCCTCACTTTCAACTAGGTACAGAATTAAATCCTCAAATTCTAAGCGGCCCCAAACAGAGACATTTTCACTAGTAAAAAGTAAACACTGCCAACAAAATAATTTATTTTTTACCTGTGATCCGGTTAGGCAAGGATGTCTCTCATAATTCCTTGTATTAAAACCGAGGTTTTGTTGTCTGTTACGCTGCACCAAATTGTATAATTCAGGGGTAGGTCGCAATGTTTTTATTAAAACTTTATCCTCATAACTTAGTGCACTAAAGTTATGGGATAACAAATATTCCACTAAGTCACCATTGAAAATTTTGAAATTAACTTCAGTAACCAAACTCATTTTAAAACAATACGCGAGCAATATAAGTAAACACGCTGCTGTTTTCGGACATTAGTAACTACGATCACACTACGATTCAATTAATGCTTTCCAACGAATTCACTCCATGTCACGCGAAATTCTATAGTTGTTCCTATCCGTGTTGCTATTTACATGTGATTTGCTTTTCTATTGCAATGAAGTATTCATTCGGAGTATTTGCACCGTTGTTTGCTTTTCTGTGGCAGGCATAATGAACGTTGAGAATATACCTTTCTAAGCCTTCCGCAGCGTTGCCACAAATCTTGAAATGAATGAAATGCAGTAAATGTAAATACCTTATATCTTAATTAATAAATTATATTATATAATGTAGGTTGAAAGGAAGGTAGGTGCATAAAATAATATGATTTTGATTAATATGAATATGCTGAATGATGACTATTCAGTATAATATATTCGTCATACACGGATTATTATTGAGGAGGCTTAGCCTCCTTAGCCTCCTTTGACTAGCTGCCCCTGATATATACATATATATATATATATATATATATATATATATATATTTGTTAGTATATATATATATATATATATATATATATATATATATATATATATATATATATATATATATATATATATATGTATTATATATATATATATATATATATATATATATATATAAATATATATATATATATATATATATATATAAATATATATATATATATATATAAAAATAAAAATATATATATATATATATATATATATATATATATATATATATATATATATATATATATATATATATATATATATATATATATATATATATATATATATATATATATATATATATATATATATATATCTAGTTATGTAGAAAAGTATGATAGGATATGAAGTTTAAGAATATAAGAAAAATTATAATGTTGTATGTTGTCAGAAGATGTCATGAAATTGTCAAAATTTGTAATATAAAAAATCGAAATATATATATATATATATATATATATATATATATATATATATATATATATATATATATATATATATACATTTGTGACTTTCTGGAATCATTTCGAAAGTGATTTCAAACGCAAATGGCTTTTTATTGCTAATAAAAGGACAAATAATATGTATTTAATATATACCGGGTAGCGAGAAACTCTGGCGACAAGGTATTTTCTTTGAAACGATTAAACGTATAATTATCAAATTTAGGGTTATGCACAGGATTGTATTTTCCACTTTTCAGAGGTCCTGTCAAACGTGAGTGACGTCAGCATTCAGTGTTCCGTCGACATCTTGAATTTTTTTTAATTGCACCGTCGGTCGAGTGATATATCGTAGAAAGGCTGACTTCGTCCTACTTTCGAAAATACAGAATAGGTACCACATAACTAAAAAAATAAGAGAAACAGTTTTCCAAGACAAGTTTTACAAAAATATTAATAGTTTCCTTATAACAGGAGCTCAAAATGTTGGCCACCTGTGTCTTAACAATAATACAATCTGCATTTGAAGCTTCGAATAGAATTGTTTATCATTTATGGAGAAATTGTTTGCATCTCAAAACATTTTAGATTTTTTGAATCAGTTATGTCTGATATAAAATGGAGTCATATATATATATATATATATATATATATATATATATATATATATATATATATATATATATATATATAGATATAGTGTGGGTGGGAAAAATACAGAGAAGCTGCAGTTTCATTTTAAATATATGTGGAGTTATTGAAAAAAAATGTATTCAAATAATTTAGTATATATTTTTTCAAAATTTGGATGTGTGTTGTGTATGCTTCTATGAGGTTATTTTATTATAATTTTATTTGAGGATGTTGTGACAAGGTATTCCGAATGTGCTTCATTATCTACCCTAATGCATGGGTAAATGGTTATTACTGAATCTCATGGACATTTACAACATCCCTATTTTACGCAGAATTCGAAACTGATACCGTATGTGCCCTAGGAAGTTTACTCGACCCTCTAGACTCCCTTTTGGTGGTTTCAACTATTTTTCTTAACCGCCGTCAGTTTAATGTAGCGATTTCATGATCTCTAATTGTGAGTTTTGTTCACCTCCATATTTAATTCAAAATTGACTTGGAGTTGGGGTCGTATGTGAAAAGGAATAAAATGAGGGGATAATACGGTCTTAACGATCTTCAAAAAACCAGCTACCTTTCAGTGTTAGCAATTCTGAAAAATCTTGACATGCATATTTCAAATGAAAATTTGATGTATTAAATTCATTATCGAAATCATATTCAAACAATTTTTCGGTTCACCAACAAGTCAACTATTTCCGAACTTAATACAATCGTACAATCTTTGGGTCAAATATTATCTTCATGTTGCTTCATCACGGTTCGACATTGAACTTAAGCTAAACTATATCTCTAATTCAAAAAATTCTTGAACTTGTGTTAGATATTTTCAAATGTAATATTGTTTTATTTCGTTCAGTAGGCTGAATATATTCTGACATATATTATTTATATAGGAGAGATAACAATATATTTTTCACTATTTATGAGAATTTCGTAATAAAAATGTCATTATTTTTCACTTGTATATCATTTGTTGATTTTACTTTTGATACGATTCGATTGCTAAAAATATCTACACTTATTATGTCCTAGGGCGTAATGAGCGGGCATAATGTATCATAACGCCCGCTAATTGTACGAGGAGAAATGAAGCAACTTCCATTGATTAAATACTTCATAATCCTTGACTTATACGACTCTGGATTTCTCCGGCAATAAATTATTCGCAGCTGCATTTTCTATGATATTCTTGGGTAAATTCTTTTTCATTTCCATTATTTCTATAAGACTACACAAAGAAAGCAGCAATGACATTCACTAAATATGATGACAAAAATATTCACAAACTTCAAAATATCAACAAATGACATGCCTAGTATGAGAAGAAAAATGGAAAGTATAGGAGCAATGAACCGATTTCAAAATCGCTTTGTCATCATGATAAAATAATTTTTTCGTAAAAAATAAAATCTTGTATGCACCACGTGCGTTACTAGATCCTAAAGCCCATCGGGCAACATTCATCCCTCGGGCCGAATGTTACCCTCCGAGCGTTAGGATCTATATAACGCACTTGGTACATAAATAACTATTCACTCGAGCTATATCTCCGATGCTTGTAACAGAACTAATAGCAGAGCAGTTATGCGAGCTTAATAGCATTCAGATCATCCCGAGTCCACTGGCCTGCCATAAGTTTTTCTCAGAGGTTCCCTCATTAGTCCAAAATTCCAGAGCTGCCAGACATTACTTATTTTCTCAAAAATAATATGTGTGGGATGAAGTAGTGTTCATATGTACTTTCAGTGTATGCATACTCGCTACCTTGGGCCGATGGCCAATTTCCAGGTACCAGGTGCTAAAGGTGGGAAAAATTCAATTTACTCTTCTTAAATTCTCAGGGCTGATTTTTATATATACTTTAAAGAATATTGTGAAAATTAATAATTATTACTGCTAGACACTTCCTGTTGGCGGAAGTCTTTGCTAGACGCTTTGAAGATCCCAAAAAATTTTACATTATATTCTCAGTCTTGATTTTTATATATGATACTCAGGGAATTATTTCAATACCTTCTGCAACCAGCCAGACCGGCCGTAAGGGCCAAACATCCCCCCAGAAACTTATTAAGTGCCTATGAGTTTATGCACAGTATAAAAGGGATATCGCCGCGCATATATAATCACCCTCATATTCATAGATAATGTAGTTAGTCGAGTATGTTAGGTACGCTGGCTAGTATTTGGCAGGTCTCGGGTTCAAACCCCGGGGCCGACTGGTCTGCCATGAGTTTTTCTCAGAGGTTTCTTCATGGTAATGTAAGTCACTGCTTGCAAACTTATAAGGCGAATGCTGGGTCAGTATGAATCCTCTGAACCCTACCCACACTTCCTATGTTCCATAAATATCCCGTCTCACCTATCCTTAATGCACTTGTACATACAAATGTATCCTCTGATCTGGCTGAAAGAGTTAATCCCAAACTCAAGCTGCCCGCCTCCCTGACACATACTTCAGGGAGGAATGAAACACGTGTGTTTCCTTCCTTCCTTTCCATAGAGACACTTAATTTGTGCCTGGGGGGGTTGTTTGACTCTTACGTTCGGTCTGGCTGCTTGCAGAAGGTGTTGAAATAGTTTTCTGAGTATCATATATGAAAATCAAGACTGAGAAAATACGTAAAGTTCCATTATTTTTTTGGGACCTTCAAAGCGTCTGGCAAAGACTTTTGCCGACGGGAAGTGTCTGGCAGTGATAATTATTAATTTTTGCAGTATCCTTGGAAGCATATATAAAAATCAGCCCCGAGAATTTAAGAAAAGTAAGTTGAATTTTTTCCCTTCCTTAGCACCTGCTACCTGACCGTCAGCCCTAGGTAGCAGGTATGCATATACTGAAAGTACATACGAACACTACTTCATCCTACACATATTATTGCTGAAAAAATAAGTAATGTCTGGCGGCTCAGGGATCTTGCTCTGCATGTAGGGCCGGATTAACCCTGTCCGAGCCCCTAGGCATCAACCCTGTCCGGGCCCCAGGTCTTTTCAAGTTGATAAAGGGATGGGAGTAAATTCTGAATGATCGATCCAGGTATGTTACTTCAAAGTCTTATGTGATATTTCAACAACATGGTTAATTTGACTTGATGCTGCAGCATCACCTTACCTGACTCGTTAGCTTTATTGAAATGGTCTTAATAGATAGGTTATCGATAAGTGATAAAAATGATGATCCAGGTTGCATGATGGGTAAGGAAAGAGAAATGAGGCGGGACGCGGTTATTTTAAATTTGATCTTGCTAAATGCAATAAAATACAATTAACTATAAAGAAAACGGTTTTGTAAAGTACGATGTACGATGCGGGGCCCCTAGGCAGTTGCCTACTTTGCTTAAACCAGCCCTGTCGACATGGCCTTCGTAAGTTACTGCTTGCAAAGGCAACTGCTTGGCCAGTATTCTTCCCCTGAACTCCACCCCATCTCTTCCAACATTGATTTTACAGTCTTTCCCATCCTTATTACACTTCTACATACAAATGCTACCTATGATCTGACTGAAGCAATTCCATAATTCAAGAAGCCCGCCACTTGATAGGGACATGAACTTAGTGACCTTCACTTTCTTTTCTTTTAGGTTTCTAATATTTTCGAATCCTTAAATTCATTGGACCAGATACTTAAAACAGATATTTTGATATAGGAAAATTTTCTCTTTCATAAACAAATTTTTAGTTCTTTCTGAGAAGAGAAACATTGAAAACATTAAATTTTTAGATGAAAAACTTGAAATCTTAATGAATGAAAAACCAGTATAAGAAAATCAGGATAATAAATAACTACCTGCATAGACAAACACAAACATTGCTGCATAGTCGATTCTTTTTATTGATTCAA